>PVKM010025845.1:0-19701 GCA_004027735.1 Carollia perspicillata | reverse complement strand
CACACACAGAAAATAATAACACCAGTCCCCAAGGACGGGCGAGCATGCTTGGGAATACAGACGAGAGAGGTCATGATGGCTTCCTGGCAGAAGTGGCATTCGAGTGCCCCCCGAAGGCCATGGGGCTCTCGGTCCATGTGGATCTGCAGCAAGGTTCCAGTGTTCATGTCCCTTGTGCCGGACTCATCAGCCCAGGTGCACACCCAGGTGTTCTCAAGGAGCCCTGAGGCCCCACGGGACCTACCTCTCAGACCTCTGTCCCCACAACAACCACACTCCAGCCACTTCTTTCTGTTCCCCAAAGACTTTGAGTGCTTTCCTGCCCTCAGCTCTGCACTTGGCTGGCTCATTCTCATCCCTCCGGTCTCCCCTCGAAAGCCAGCACCTCAGAGAGGCCTTTGCTGGGCCCCAGGTTAACCTGTGTCTACCTGAGTGCTCCCTCAGCACCACACACACACCCGCCCCTGCAGGGAGTGCTGCCCTCTCCAGTGTGCGGGGCTCCCCAGGGCGTCTGTGCGCTCTGCAAGGCCAGGGCCCCAGTCTGTGCTGGCCGTCGGCTCTGACCTGCGCTGGTTTGTTGTTTCTTGGGGTTGAGTGGTGAGTGTCTGCTCTGGGGGGTCTCCCTCAAGCTCTGCATTTGCCCCTGCGGAACTGAATAAAATGCGGAGTTCTGGGAATCTTCAGTGTCCCGGCCTCTAGCTCCAATAGCGGTGGGAAAAACGAGCACTGAGACGCATTTACTGAGGGCTGGGTGGGCGGCCCTGCCCCACCACAAGGGAGTCTTCTCAGGCCAGGTCTCCTCTAGGCTCAGTGTCCTCCCTAATGCCCAGGGGCTGGACCCTCTGGGTCTCAGGGGGCCCCTGGGGCACCCCTCCCTGCCTCCTCCTCCTCTGAGCCCAGCCCAGACCCTCACCTGGCTTCTTCTTGGCAGCCTCCTGGATCTGGATGCGCTCCAGCTCCACCAGGCAAGGGGGCTCTGCAGGGAGAGAGCAGCCTGTGCTGGGGGCCATCCTGCGGGGTGGTGGGAGTCACTCTGCCTCCCTCCCCCAGCTTACAGACCCGGGCAGGGGGCTCCGCAAGATGCAAATAGCTGGGCTCAGATCTGGAGCTACCCCGCAGCGGTAGGGAGCAGCGCTGACCCCTCTAATGTCCCCCAAATTGACACAGGGACACCACGAGACAAAGCGCCCGGGCTCCAGCTCGGGGAGGCCAGGCCATGGCTGGGGGGTCAGGCTCGTTTCCCAAAGAGCCCAGGGCTCTCTGAGTGTGTGGGTAACCCAAGGGGTGAGTAAATGGAATTCAAAAGAGGGGTGAACACACACACTACCCAGAGGCAGAGGCCCCACGGGGAACATAAGACAAGGGAGGGTATTGGTTGGAAGCCTGAAAATAATGGGCAGCCGAATCTAACTTGTCTGTGACCTTGAGAAGCCCCCTCGACCTTCCTAGCGGGAGGCCCGCTGCTGGAGAAATGAGGCCTGTTCCCAGGCTCCTGCCCACGAAGGCTGGTGTGTAGAATCGACAGAGTGAGCTTCAGGGGCCTGGAGAGTAAAGGCCGGGGAGCGATGCAGAGAGCTGGGAGGCCGGGCAGTTAGGGGCAAGAAAACTGATGAGAAGCCCTTGCTTGGCAGAGGGGTGTGTCATTTACAGTGCCCTGCAGGCAGACTTTCTCAGCCCATCCTCGCAACCATCTCTGAGGTAGGTACTGTTACCTCTCAATTCAGATGAAGAACCAAACTCAGAAAGGTTCAGGTACCTGCCCAGGGTCCCAAACCAGCATGCGGTGGAGCTCCAGCAGAAGCCTGAGCCTTGGGCCACGGAGGCGACACGACTTTGACCCCACGACCACCGCCGGGGCCAGGCAGCGCAGCAGGGCCCAACCCAGGGGCTGGGCCGGGCCGCTGACCCCTTGGGGCCACAGTTTCTTCACCAATGACAATTGCCACTTGGCCATGATCTCTAAGCACGTGTCCAGCTGAGGTTCAGGGTATATAAAGCCAGCAAATGACGCAACATCTCAAAGGCTAACGATCACCTACATAGTCATATATTCGGGGCAAACGATGTGAAATGAGCCCAGAAGTGGAATCACGGAAAAAGCCAAAACAGCTTCAGCTTCTGGACCCGCCAGCCCCTTCCAAGACCCTCCAAATGTCCCTAGAAATGTTACATTTGTAGTGTTTCCTACTCTGTCTTTAAGAAGGCCTCCAAAGGTGCATAAGCTTCAGGACCCACACAGTCTGGGTCCACCTCGGAGCCTGCCCAGGAAGGGGGTTTGAGAGTTGGCTTCACTGAGAGAGTGCAGGAAGTGGGTGAGCTGGGAAAGTTTTCGGACCCGAGAGCTGACCAAGATGGAGCCACTCCGACCCGTAAAGAGAGGCCGGAGCAAGGGGCAGAGCCCCGGAGGGCCAGGGGCCGCACTCACTTTCCCTCCAGAAGCAGAGGCACCACTCAGCGGTGGAGACACGGCCATCCTTGTAGCTGTCGCAGGAGTTGAAGAAAGGGCGGATGCAGACCTCGTACTTGTCCAGGTTGATGGCAGCCAGCTCCATCTGGTCCAGGAAGAGGTCAGCACTGGTGTCCAGCTTGGAGAACATCCAGCCGATGGAGTCCTTGCAGCTGGCCCCCAGGCTCTTGTCCAGGCCTGGGGAGACGACCAAGGTTCTGACATGCTCAAGGTAAAGAGCCCCGTCCATCTGTCCATCCGCCCTTCACCTTTCCGCCAGCCCCAGCCCTCTGCTCAGGGTCAGTTCCATCTCCCTGCTTCCACCTAGGGCTGCACCTAAACCATTCAAAACTCTGTTTGAAAGCCCTTCAGAGAAAGTAATTCCTTACCTTTCCTCGGCTACATTTCAGGGCCTTTGCTCTCCCCACCTATTTTGAGAAGTTCTTCCTATTAGCTAACCCGAATCCCTTCCACCAGGTTGAAGTCTACTGTCCCTGGTTCTGGGGTTTAGGCTCTTCCAGAGGCTCAGAGTCTGGCAGAAGGAAGGACAAGGCGGGCTTGCCCCAGGGCGCACCTGTCTCCCTATCTCCCTCCCCCACAGCCCCCAGAGCAGAGCAACCGGCTCCGGTACCGCTGGCTGGGCTGGCCCCGCTGCTGGCGGAGACATTCTGCTTGGAGTTCTCGTGCAGGAGCTGGAACCAGTCCCGCAACCGGTCCCCCAGGTCGGCCAGGTCCTGACCCGTGCAGGTCTCTGCAGAACAGCAGGGGGTGGAGGGTGAGGGTGGGTGAAACAACAAGCATGATCTTAGCTTGGGATGTTGCCCTACAGGCCAGGAGGCGGGGCAGCTGTCCGGGATGCCATAGGAAGGGAAGTTAGAAGTTAGAGGCTCCTTCTCCCCATCTCCTTCCTCCCCCTCACTCCCTAGCACTGAAGACCTGCAGCACAGCTCCCTGGGGCTGAGGCCCAAGCCCCCCGATCTGCACTAGCCACCCTCCCCGCTCAGGCCAGTCAGTTTTTGCCACTTCTCCCTCACTGCTCTGCAAACCTCCCTTGCCAACGCGGAGCCCTGGCAGGGAGGCCTGCCCCGCCCCGCCCCACCCTGGCTGTGGCCCAGCCGTCCGCTTTACCCTGTTTGCCATCCGTGGTGGAGGTGGTGGCCTGATCCGTGGGGCAAGGGCAGGGGCCCTCACACTTCACCGTCAGCTGCTTGCTGCTCAGGCAGGCCTGCTGCTCCAGCTTACACTGCACAAGACGGAAGGTCAGGTCAGTGGGCGATGGCGCCTCCGTCCAGGGGGCCCTGCAGCCGGGGACGCCCACGTGACAGGACAGTCCCATGAACAGCCCACCTGGTCCCTGTGGTGGCCATGGGTGCACAGTGCAAGGGGCAGTATGCCCAAGAAGGGGATTCTAACAATCTAATGCAGCCATGAACTCCACTCTGCACCAGCCTGCTCTCTCTGCACATTTTTATCTTTCCCAGGATGCCTGCCTCCTCATCCCCTCACCCCCAGCCACCCACCTGCCCCTTTTAACTAGTGCTCGCCCCCTCCTTGCCCTCATGGCCTCTCCTCCAGCTCACCACAGTCCCTTGGCCCCTGGGTCCCTGGCTGCTGGCCCCTCCCTCAATGGCCTATCCACAGTTATCCCCCTGGGCTTTGCTCAGCTCCCTTGATAACAAAACAGCTACCAACTATTAAACATCTGCTAACTCCTGGGCCTTTACTGACAACACCTGGCTGCAGCTGTTCACTAAAGCCAGCTGCTGAGAGGGGCTCATCCGGTCCTTGGCTGTAACGCCTTTTCCCCTGGTGGCGTCTGGTTTCTCCCCGTGGGGTGATGGCTAATGAGAGGCAGGTCATAGCGTGGTTACAGCATCCTCCCGCCTGCTCCCCTTCAGCTCTGGGAGGGAGGGATTGTGTTTCTCGTGCTCAGCAGAGAACATGGAAGCTCAGAGAGGCCCAGGAACTGGCTGGAGGCCACGGGGCAGTGATGGAAACCAGACCTCCCGATGTCCTCCCTCTCCCTCCCCACGGGACAGGCGCCATGACCCTCGGACCACAGCTTCCTGCCCAAACCCCCCTGTGCCCTCGGGAGTGTGACACAGCACTCTGCTCCCACCCCTGCTACTCCCACAACCACTGTCAGTCCCCCTCGGTCCTCTGTATCCTGCCCGCCGCCACACACCACGCGCAGCTCCTGGTCTCAGCCTCTTGCTTTATTCTCTCTCCCCACTCCCTCCCATAAATGGGTGACTTCACACCCACTGCAGGATGCGGGGAGGGGCTTGTCCTTAAATCTGCATGTCACCCCCAAAGCATTCTTAAGCTCTAGAACCCAACTCAAGCTAGCGATCAGTGCCCCCAAACTCCCTCCTCTTCATTGCCGGTAGAACCATTCACAATTATCACCTGCACTTCCGTGGCATTTTAAAGTTTGTAAAATGCTTTCACAAATATTGTCTCATTTCATCCTCACAAAAATCCCATAAGGTGGGAGTTCCTTCCCCCAACCACTGTTCCTTCTTCCCACGTCGTCACGGCGGGGATGGTATTTCCTCCTGCCCCAGAATGCCCGGGACTTGCTGCTGAGCACCATGCCCTCCATGTGGGATCTGCCTGCGGGAAGCTCCATCCTTCACCCCCAGTCACCGAGTCACAGATCTCCTTCCTTCCACAGCCCGTAGTACTCTCAGGAGGCCCTTGCCTCCTTTAGTCTAACTGGCAGTGACCTGCACCCCTGCCTCCTCCAGGCCCCACACCCTATCTGCACCTGCCTGAGGTCAAGGACAAGGTCTGGTTCACTCTCAGGTAACCCCAGCCCAAGGCTCAAGCGTCCCTACTCTGATGGGCCACATCACAGCCCTTCCAGCCCCACCTCTGTACTAGGAATCTCTCAGGAGACCCTGGCTGGCTGTTCAGTCCTCTCTGTTCCTGTGGCCTCAAGTACACCGCACCCCCACACCCCTGGAGCCAGGGTCCCTCACCACCGAGCTGTACGTGTGGCCATCAGAGCCACAGACTGAGGCAAGCTGGGCCATGTGACAGGGCTTGCAGGCCAGATCTTTGTTTGCATGGAGTTTCAGGGCAGGCTGCTTGATCCTACAGGAAAAGAGGGTGGGGAAGGCATAAGGACAGAGGTGAAATAAGGGAGGATCAGGGAAAGAGAAGGTTCAGGAAAACAGTTCCAAGAAGAAGCTGGCCCTGACAACCTATAGTAGATGCAGCTGTCCCTCTGACCCGCCCACTCTCCCCCTTCACCTCCAGCCAGACCCTCCCCAGCTCACAAGGGCAGGACCAAGCGGGCAGGGTCTAGACTCCCAGCCTCCCCTTCCCAGTTGCCCAGTCAGCAGGGCTCTGCCACAGCAGTTCCAGGTCCCACTGCAAGATGCGAAGGGGAGCCGCTGGTGGCTGAAGTGGTCGGACTGGATCCAGGGCTGCACGCTGAGGGCCCACAGGCCATGTCTGGCTCGCAGGCTCATTGTATTTGGCCACCAAGGGTTTTTGTTTTTAGCTGAATTGTTGACCAACATAGACACAACAGAAGAGCTCACGTAAACACCTGGATCCCTGGCCTTTCTCAGTGAAGTGGAAGATGTGGCCGTCTGGGCCCACACTCCCCCATCACTGGCCCCCGTCAGCCAGTGCCCCTTTCCACAGGGCCAGGGGCTCACCATCGTGGCCCGTCACTGAGCTCTCTGCAAAACTTACATCACCTGCCAGGCCCCTGCAGGCACCTGAAACTGCAACCGAAGTCTCTGGGCTCTGTGCTAAGATTCAGGAAAAGAGGGGAGGGAATCTGGACCTTCCCTAGGGGTCTTGGCGCCAGGCAGGGGCTTGTCCTTGGGCCAGAGTTAAGCCTCAAATGCCCCTCCTCCCCAGCCTCCGAGAGCCTCAGAAGCTTCAGCCTTAAATATTTCACGAGGTCATTGCGTGTCGGAGCTGGAAGGAGCCTCGAGCTATCTGGGCCAACCTATTTGTCTTACAGATTTGGACACAAAGGCCCAGAGAGGCGCCTCGACTTTCCCAGAGCCCCATGTGTCTGGTGATGGATCTCTCATAGTGTGCTGGCTTTAAATTAGTCCACACACTCCCTGAAACCCCTTCCTTCCAAAGATGGAGCTGCATCCCCCTCCTCTAGATGGTGGTGGCACCTATGACTCGCCCCTAACAAGTATAAGTGGCCAAAGTAACAATGCGTAATTTCCTAGACTGGGTCGCAAATGACGTGTGGCTTCCTCCTTGTTCTCTCTCTCCCTCAAATGACTCAGCTAAGGGGAAGCCAGCTGCCATGTTGCGAGGACCTGCAAGCATCCCTATGGAGAGGTCCCCGTGACCAGGAACAGAGGTTGCCAGCCCACAGCTGTCAGAGCTTGGGAGAGACCCCTCCAGCCCCAGTCCAGCCTTGGGATGATGCAGCACCCCCACCCCACCCCCAGCACGACACACCTTGAGCCAGAACCATCTGACAGAACCATCTGGATTCCGGACCCTCGGAAAATGTGAGACAGCGCACATTTGCCATTTTAAGACACTCAGTTTCGAGGTAGTCTGTTTCACAGCAACAGCTGACTGGCACCTGGGAGAGGGTCAGCCCAGCCCTTGCTCTGTAAGCAGACCCTCTCCGGGACTCCCACCTTCCCCAGCCCCTCACCTGTGCTCCAGCTTCTTGCGGCTGATACACATGGCCCGCTGGAAACCCTGGGCGATGCACACCTTGTGACGGCTGCACTTCACCTTCTGGCAGGGGTCCTTGGTGGTGTCCAGGGCTGCAGGGACACATGATCAGAACTCAGGTCAGCTGGGAATCAGTGCTAGAGATCCCAGGGCCCCCAGCCCCACTTCAGGGCTCGGAAGCCCCTGTCTCGGGCAGCTCTTGATGATCAGAGCTCCTCGGCTCCTTGGCTGCCCAAGGAGCCCCCACGGCCAGGGTGAGGACTTGACCTCTGGCCTCAAGTCTTCATGGGTGTCAGTCACCTTCCCTGACTGGGAGGGGCACGTTACCTTCATCTCCTTGCTGATTGTCCTCCCAGCTCTTGATGTAGTCATCCTGGGAAAGGACAGGGAGGGGCAGGGGAGAGGGAAGGGTCCAGATTTAGATATCAGAGCGGGTTCAACTCCAGGGCCAGGGAAAGGAGCGGGCCAGGCTACTGCTTGCACATATAAATTGCCACTATCTTGGTGGCTGCCCAGATGACCCCTGTCCACCCAGGGCCTGCCAGCTGCCTCCCCCAGACCTCTGTCCCCCTAAACCCATGTCCAGAATCCCTTCCAGCTTTTCTCGTAAGCTCCTTATCCTGCCCCACCCCCGACCCTGGATACTATCCTGGATACTATAGGGCAGAAATGGGGCGGGGGCACAAAGAGAGAGGGGAGAGTGGTGCCCCAGACCGTACTCACCTCCACCTCCTGGGCATCGGGAAGCAGCAGGCCCCGGAAACGAAGCAGGAGGAGAGGGAGAGATGGGGATTTCAGTGAGGCCTGCCCAACGACCACATGACCCCAGGGCTCCCCCCACCTCGTGGTGCTGCTGCGGGCACTGCAGCACGGCCTTGGATTGCTATGGTCTCCGGCCCCCAGAGCTTCCAACTGGAGGACAGCATTCCCATGGCCTCCCCACAGACAGCTGAAGACCAGAGCCCACTTAGGGCTGGCCCAAGGAGCAGGAGGGGTGAGGCCCACAGCATTGAGAGGGCGAGGCCCAGCCTCCACCTCTGGGCCTTAAACTGTTCCCGATGGCCCAGCCCTGTCTCCACCATGAGGACAAATGTCTGAGGGGCCCGCACTTCCTGAGAAAAGTGATTCTCACGCCTGTGCCCTGGATGTCCCAGAAACACCACTCTCTCCCTTTGCTAGGGGGCCCCCCTTGGCCGTCCCCTCCCCTGACACATGCCCACCAGTGAGTGAGGCGGAAAGGCGACCTCCCCTCTAGGCTGCGCTATTTCCACTCAAGGTCTGACTCTCTGCAGAGTCCAGCTGGTGCGCTGAGAGGAAGGAGGCCAGTCCCTCCCAATGCCGATTGCTTCCTCAGTTCCCGCAGTCCAGCTGCAAGTACTCAGATTCAGAGGATCCTACACTGGCCCTCTGAGGCCATCTGGCCAAGCCCCCTCTGCATACAGGAGAGGCCGGAAAGCCCAGAGACAGGAAGTGACCTGCCCCAGGTCCCACCACCACAGAACCCAGGTCTCCTGGCTCCCAGCACAGACCTCTCTTCTGGCCACAACACAGTCCCCGGAACACAGGCACACAGGAGATGACTGCCCACGGTGGCCAGAGGCAGAGCGGCCCGCACACAGCCTGGCTCGCTGGCGTGAAACCACGAACACGTCTGGTTTCCCTACTTTCCTCTCTGGAGTGGTGGCATTGCTGAAAACTGGCAAACAGCTCCCAGGGGGCTCCTGGTGGAAGCTCTGCCGGGCAGGCAGAAGAAGGGCTTCTCGGGACTGGTGTCCAGCAGCGCCAAGAAGCTAGCTGAGGGCCTCCTCTGGACAGCCTTGAGGTAGAGGGGCGGGAGGAGCCACACATAACCGTCCACCTCATCCTGAGTCCCGCCCACCCAGCATTCAGAGCAGTGCAGGGGTGCAGTGGGATGGGGGGAGGGGCCAGATGACTGTCAGGCCCGGGACTCCAGCATCCCAGGGCTGCGACACGGGGGCTGCTGTGGGCACAAAGGAGGGCATCGCAACTGCTTTCAAGGCCTGGGGCTCCCAAGTCTCCCCTGAAGCTGACTAGCAGCAGGGGAACAAGCAGGGACAGGGGCCTCATCACCACGCTTTACAGGCAAAGGCCAGAAAGTGGCCAGAGCCGCGCAGGCCATTGGGATGTCCAAGCAGCCAAGGTCCCACAGTCCTTGAGGCCTGGAGCAGGCAGGAGGAAAGCCTCAGAAGGGGCCTCTGGAGAACCTGGCCTGGGCGGCCCCCTGGGCACCAAAGAGACCAGCCGGGCTCCGGATTCAGGTGCCTACCCAGTTCCGCAGAGCGTGGCCTGGGCCCTCTTCAGCCCCCGAGGAAGCTTCTAAGGAGACCAGAGGGCCCGGAACTGAGGCACAATTTCCCCTAGCCCTTCTTCTCCAGAAACTCCTTAGGATAGAGGGGTCCTCTCCTGATGTCCACTCCACCCCAGATGGGAAACGGAGGCTGAGAGTGGTCAAGTGGATGAGGCAAGGGTCAGGACTGGCCTCCACCAAGTTGGGGTCTTCCCGGCGGCTCCATCATTCCCTGGGAGAGGGTGGGCATGGAGAGGACAGGCGAAGTGGCTGGTGTGAGTCACCTGTCTCCAACCAGCAAGGTCTGTACGCCCAGCCCACCGACCCTGCACCTGAACTGGAGTAGGGCGGGCACCTGTGTGTCGGCCAAGGGCCTCCACGCCTGTTCACCCCACACTCTCACCCGCCTTAGCCTCCAACCAGCCTGTGAGCAGGAGCCTTTGGGACTCGGTACAAAGTGGGTTCTTGAAGGTCAAGATCAAGAATTTCTGATTAGAAATTCAAGGGAAAGTGGGGTGGGGTAAGAGGGAGTTTTGAGAAAGGAGATTTCACCATTAAGCTCCTTCATTAGAGCCCTGGCAGGGAGCTACTGCCACCCACCCCGAACCCCTCCCCGGTTCATCCTACAGGGACTGAGCCCCTTCTGTATACAAACGCTGTCCCCCGTTCCAGCCAAGCTCTCTACCCACTCTGGTGGGGGTGTGGGAGGAGGCCCGAGTGATCCTGGATCGCAGGACTCTCTTTCCCAGGAGAATAGGAGCAGTGGACCAGAGAGGGATGAGGACGGGGCCCCGGAGTCACACAGAGTCCCAGCACTGCCCTCGCCAGCTCACACTGGGCACATGCCCTGACCTCAGGAGCTCAGCACCCATCTTCTGGGACTACTTAGTGATTAAAGAGGATGATGTCTGTGAAGTGCTTTGTCTCCAAAAAGCACTCAACAAACAACAGCTGTCACAGCAGAAGAGACCATGAACTTCTTCAGGCAGAGGAAACGGTGGAGAATCAGAAAGCAGGCAGGAGGAGGCCACAAGAGGAGCCCCTGACATAGAGAAGAGAGAGGCCACCCAGGGGAGCAGAGACCCTGGGATGTGAGGAGAGTCTCCCCAGGGGGTCTGCAGGGAAGGGGCACGTGGAAGTCCTGCGGGCAGCATGAGGACAGAGCCCAGGGACACACGCAGGGGCCCCTGAGGTCGGATGTGGGCTGGCCATCCACGAGCTGAAAAAGAGGTGTTTGCTGGCAAGTGTGAACTGTGCCTTTCAGATGGCAGTATCTATCCATGGCACCCAGTGGGCTCATTAGCAGTTGTGAGAAATGGTCTGATTAAGCACCGGGGTCTTCCCAGGAGAAGGAGGTCCAGTTCTGCCCTGGTTCTGCTACTGGCGGGTAGATGGTGTTTCCCCCTGAGAAAGGGGGATTGGCTCCAGCGCTAGGGCCAGGTCGGAAGGGAGATGGGTCACAGGCCAAAAGCCGAAGTTCTGGGTGAAGGATGAGTCTATTTCCCCGGTGAGCTCACGTGGTCAGTCCGGCCAGCCGTGCCCAGTCGTGGCCACCCCTGCGCACAGCACAGGGCAGGCCTGTGGGAAAAGCGAGGTGCTTTTAAGTTAAGTCCTCTCCAAATGTTTCTACCATATGTGCCTGTCTTCCTTTACCCTCACAGCCCCGTTAAGCAGGCAGGACCATTAGAATCAGCCCCATAAAAAAATAAGAACAGCCCTGGCTGGTGTAGCTCAGTGGATTGAGCACAGGCCTGTGAACCAAAGGATCATGGTTCAGTTCCCAGTCAGGGCACGTGCCTGGGTTGCAGGCCAGTTCCCAGCCGGGGACGCGCAAGAGGCAACCATACATTGATATTTCTCTCCCTCTCTCCTTCCCTTCCCCTCTAAAGATAAATAAATAAAATGTTTTTTTAAAAAAAAGAACACTGAGCCTCTTCTTTTTTTAAAAAAAAGAACACAGAGAGGCAGAGCAACCAGCAGAGCAACCAGCCAAGGGTCACGAGAGAGAGTGAGCCAGGACTCTCCAACTGGACCCGATGGAACGACCCCACATAGAGGACACCCCACCTTACAGGTAGGGGGGGTCTCTCATTGAGAGAGGAACAGAGTCTTGCACTGAAAAGGGGCCAGGGAGGTGTAGGGGACGTTGGACCCAGAGTATGCTCTAAACCTGGCTCACTGTGTGGCCTCATCAGGTCACTCCCCCTCCCAAAGAGCTTCTTAAACCATGCGCTGCGCTGCCGGAGTGCCAGCTGAGCCCTCTGCAGTCTCCCGGGGTCTCCGGGGGCAGGCGGCTCTGGGGAGCTCCCGCCGGGGCCGACCAGGCAGCTGAGTGCGCCGGGCTCAGGGCCTTTCGGCTCTGCATCTTGTGTCTAACGCCCCTCGTATCTTCTCTGGCATCTTCACCTCTCACGCGGGGCCTCAGGGGTGAAAAAGAGCAGCGATTCTCTCCCTCTGAGGGTGCCTCACACACCACAGATGCTCAATGCCGAGGAACAGGCTGACTCCCTGGACCCCGGTCTCCTGACTTCTGAGTCCAGGCCTTCAGAGCGCACATCACACCAGCCTCTCCAGTCCTTGGGCGTCAAGCCAAAGAGTCTGCTCCGTCCTCATCTCCCCGCTCTAGCCCACCCTCCCTTCATCACACCCTTCGCTCCAGCCTCCCCAGCCCCAGCCTCGACCACTGCAGCATTTCCTCAGGGGTCTCCCTCGGGGGTCTCCCTGCACCCTTCCATCCTCCACACTGAAGAAAGCCACAGGGATCTTTCTAGAACACAACTCTGGTCACGTCTCTCCTGCCTTAAAAAACCCTTCACTGGACATACACTATGCTCTCATTCTAAAAAAGAAGTTTAAACGGGTGAGTAGGTAAAAAGTATTTGTACCAAATTGTTAACAGTCATTTCCTCTGGGGAGGTAGGAATACAGAGAATTTTAGCATCTTTCTTCCTTTCTCCAAGTTTCCAAATTTTCTACAACATGAATGTTTTACTTTTTTTTAAATTAATTATTTATTTATTTATTTTTAGAGAGGGGGAAGGACGGGAGAGCAGGAGAGAAACATCCATGTGTGGTTGCCTCTCCCACGCCCCCTACTGGGGGCCTGGCCTGCAACCCAGGCATGCACCCTGACTGGGAATCAAACCAGTGACCCTTTGGTTCACAGGTCAGCACTCAGTCCACTGAGCCACACCAGCCAGGGCTATGTTTTACTTTTTTAATGAAGGGGGAAACCACCATAAATCCATTTTGAAACCCTCCCTGGTTCCCTGTCACCTACAGAAAAAAGTCCACCTTCCCAGGCGCACGTCCCTCCAGTGGCTGCTCCAGTGTGGCTGGACCTTGGCACAGCCTTCTTCCCGGTGTGGAATGTGTGTCTGCATCCACCCCAAGGACTCCTTCTATTCATCATTAAAAACCTGCTCAGCTGTCAGCTTCCCTAACCTGCCCCACATCCAGTTTTCCTTCAGGCCGAAGGCACCTGGTAGAAGTTTATTATTCCTCCAGTCACAAGAGCAATGTTGGCACTTCTGTGCTGTTTAGATGGTCAGTGTCTTGAGGGCAGAGACCACGTGAAATTCATCTGTCTGTGCCTAGCCCCTAGCGCACAGTAAAAACCCGACTCATAACAGGTAACATCTTTCTAGCAATTACCATGTGCGAGGCACTATACTAAGCACTTTGCATTCATTGCCTCATTTACTCTTCACGACAACCCTAAGAGAAAAATCACTATTATTATTCCCATTTCTCAGGTGATAAAGTCGAGGCTTGGAGAGGTTAAGAGACTTATTCAGGATCCCACGTCAATTGCACAGCAGAAGAATACTGGTAGCCCCGGAAGTGTGATTCCAGAATCTATGCCTGTAACCAGGACTCAGTACTGCTCCATAGGCCTTGGCAGGTCAAGAAGGTCCCCAGCCCATGGGGTTTCTCAGGGGACACCAGCTCTGCTTGACCCCCAGGCAAGGAGTCCTGTGGACAGAGAGGAGGGATTGGCAGTGGTGGGGGAAGACATCCAGGGCCCCGCGCCGCTGCAGGCACTTTCCAGAAATCCCTCCACATGCCCCTGGTTCTGCTAGTTTGGAGCCAACCCATCTCCTGCTTTGATCTTTGCGGCTCAATCCAGTTGCCATGGAGACGGGGCCCACCGTGCCAAGCTGGGGAAGAGCGGGTGGTGGTGGTGGTGGTGGTGGTGGTGGTGAGTGCGCAGGCCCAGCGGGGCTTAGGGGCACATGCTGGGTGTTTCCAAGCACTGTTTACTTCCTGTCATTTTAATTAGCACCCAAATCACCCGCTCACTTCACAGCTTGAATTAACCCAGTCTCTCCCGCCTCCCCATCTCGCGGAGAGGATGAGAGATACAGCAGTAAATGGAGCAAAGAAGGGCAGCCCCCACCCCGCCCCAAGGCCTGGACTCATTGGACTGAAACCCACCGGGCAAACCTCCGCCTGCCTCTTTGCTGCACAGTGTGGTGGGGAGACCGACCCCCGACGCGGATTCCGAACACCAGGCAGCGGCCTGGCCCCGCCCCTGCTTGCCAGCAAGACATCGGCCGCCAGTCCTGCCCCCTCCAGGCCCCACTTCCTGGTCTGTGAGTGAGATGACGCCCTGCTGTCCTCCCTGGGCTTCACGGGGACCCAGGACGGTAATGCCTTGTACACGGGAAGCTCTGCACTTTCAAAGGCCACAAAAGGCCACTGAAGTCGCTTCTCTGGAGCACAAGGTGGAGGCCTGGGGGAGGGGAGGGCAAGAGGCACTCTGGGTTCTCATGGTCGCAGTGGGCCTCAAATACTTAAAAAAGGATTTTTGTAAGTTTCTTTAAAAAATTACTGAATTCACTGGGGTGACATCGGTTAATAAAATTATACAGGGTTCAGGTGTACAATTCTATAACACACCATCTGCATGTTGTGCTGTGAGTTCCCCAGCCCAAGTGAAGTCTCCTCCCGGCACCATTGACCTCCCTCTACCCTCTCCTGCCTCCCCCACCCACTCCGGACAGAGCCTTTGACCCGGTCTCTGAACGAGGACCTACACCAGAAGTGCACCGACGGGACTGGAAGATGTTCATCATGAGTCTTTAAATAAGCCACAACTTTTATAACCCTCTTATGGCATTTCTTAATTTTTTAATAGATCAAGAACCTCTAACATGGGAAATAGGCCAAGCCCCTCTCAACCTCTGACAGGCCCTGCACCTGGCATTATTTCTGCCTCATTCCTCAGGAGGGAGCCTCCAAGGGAGCCCAGCACCCAGAGAAGGCCCAGGAGTGATTTACTGCAGGGGACCCCTCCTGCTCCTCCTCCCTGCAAACAGCCAGGGGAGCACAGAGTGAGGGACCCAGGAAGGAATGAGGAGGGGCCGAGTGGGGGCTGCCTGGGCCCCTTCCCAGCTGAGGACTGACACCCCCATCGCAGGCCGGCCAGAAGGCATTTGGGGAGGCAGTGCCCTCTGTGTGGAGGAGGGCGGGGATGGGCGGTCATTAAATATTTGCTCCTCTCTCAGAGGGCACAGCGGAGGCGGTTAGGCCTGGACAAATAGAAGGAGACAGGTATCTGGCAGGCTCCCTGCCTCTGGCCTTCTCTCCCCCCCCCCCCCCCCCCCCGCCCGGAGGAATTTCCTCGGAGGGCAAAAATGCTCGAGTCACTCCCTGCATGCCAGGAGCTCTACCTGGCCTCAGGTATGCCTGCACCAACGCCCTCCCCAGGCTCCTTGGGCCTGACCTCTCCCTCTACCCCAGGGGCATCTGGGGCCACTTCCCCAGTCCTTGGGTTTCTGTTCCAGGCAGAGGCCCCAGGCTGAGAACGGGGGAGCTGCCTCGGGACCTTCGTTTTCCTTCTGAAACATGAGTGGGGGGCAGGATTTCAATCCCAGGGATCTCGAGCTGTGGTGAGGAGGAGGATGAGTTCTCAGGTCCTTGCCCTCTGTGGGTCTATTTCTCTACCTATACAACATGGGGGCTTAGTGCTTCGTGCTTCGTGCTTAATGCTGCCGAGGCTCCGTGGTTCTGGTCCCCTACCTCTTCGAAAACGAGAACTCTGAGGAGAGGGGGGAGAAATCTCAATGAGTTCAGACCCTTACATGTCTTCAACCTGTGCAAGAGAACAAGGGATCAGAGAAGGAGCCAGAAGGCAGCTTCCAGGCAGAGGTAAGACACCAGCCAGGCCTGACTTGTCCTTCCTGTAGCCTTGACCTCCTCTCGGATGTCTGGGAAGAGGGCAGGAAGGACAGGGTGCCCTGTTTTGGGGAACCTGTTCCCCAGAGGCAGCACAGGTCTGAAGTGTGGCTGGCCTGCTCTATGGGCACACCAAGGACGGGGCTGGCGGGCTCTGAGCCCCCTACTCTCCAGGAGAAATGGGGAGGCTGGCTGCAGTCCAGCCCAGACCCACAGACACAGAGACTGGAGGACAGGAAGACATGGGGGACAATTTTCCTTCATGGGGTCATTCACCCCCTTATAGTACAAGTAAACCTTTGGCAAATCAGGGTGTTGGGGGTCTAGTTGCGACTGTCTCAACCGTTGGGGTCCAGAAAGAGGAAGAGATCTCCCTGAATAACCAGCATGGCTCAGTCCGGAGCCCCGGCTCCATCTTGGCCTCCTGCTGCGGGGACCTACAGTGCTGTTACCTCGAGGGAGGGGCCCAGATGAGGATTAGGTGAGATCCTTTCAGGCGCTCACATCCCACAGTGCACGCATCCGCAGTGAGTGCTTGCCCTGTACCCAAACGCCCTGGGCAGTGCTCCGAGGACAGGGTGGTGAGGTACACGGAGCCGCCTGTTCGTAGACCCGGCCCTAGGACTCACCCTGGGAGGTGGTGTCAAACACGCATTAAAAATACCAGCAGGAGGACTTTTGAGATACAAACCCACAGTGTGAGGCCAGGAGGCAGCACCAAACTCATGTGCCCAGTGAGTTTATGGCCAACCAATACTGCAGGGACCCTGAGGAAGGAGCCACACCTCCCACTGAATTCTGGGTGAGCCTCAGGGGGTCAGAGGCTGTCCCATTTCAAGAACCACATCAGCCTAAAGGCCGCCGCAGGCATAGGTTTGCCCACAAGTTAGACTCAGTGGTGTCTAAACTCCGTATCCAGCCAGTGCCTGGGCACACATTCTCCTTGTTTCCACTCCCAGGAATACACATGGTGCCCCTGCAATAAACAGGCACCGAAGCGGTGTGCCCACCCCCAGTCCAGTGTTTGCCTCGAGATGCCACTGAGCCCCATGTCTTAGGTTTCCCGGTCTCTGGCAGATACATATGCTACCCTGATACGGTCACAGACACTTCCTCAGGGGCAAGAGGAAACTCCCTGTTTTAAACCCAGACTCGCTGCCCCGCTGTGGCAGGGACGGAGGGGGGTGGGTGGGGAAGGTCTGGGGGCGCAGGGGCTGTTGGCGGGTTCCAGCGGACTTCCTAGAGTCATGGACCAGCGAGGGCTTGGTAGGTGACTCTGTTTAGCCTGCTCATTAAGCCAATTGGAAAATCAAGGGCCGGGCAAGAGAAATGGCTCCCCCGAGGCCACACAGTGGGTTCCGTCCTCTCACAAGAAGACAGGCTGTGTGATCTCCCTGCGCCCTTGGGCAGGACAGCGTCCCTCCACTCCTCCAGCCAGCCTCCTGACCTTCTGGAGAAGGGGGGAGGGGGCGGTGTTGGCTTTCCACCCGCTGCAGCCCAGTCCAGTCGGAAGACAGAGGAGCATTCGGCAGCATCCTCTCTAGACCGAGTGCCCTCCCTCTCTTTCCAAGACTTGGAACCTGTTGGGTGTTCAAGAGTCAGTCCCTCACCGCGGTGACGGCACTCTGGGAGATGCCACCCTGCTTCTGTGTGAGAGAGGACTCAAAACCAGGGGGGAGGAGGAGCTCAGGGGAGGACCCCAGTTAGGGAATCTGTTCTGACCCAGTTTGGGGTTCTTCTCACACATCCTCACTTACCCACAAACAGCTGTGCAGTTGGTTCACCCCGACACTTGCATTGGCTAAGGTGGGTGGGGCAGGGGTGACTGTAAGGAAGCACCTTTGTGGCTAAATCTTGCAGCTGACCTACTAGGCGATCACAAAAACATGAGAACCCCGAGTAGCCGGCAGGCAGTATTTCCCTGGGCCAGGGCCCAGGACCATGGTGAGGCCCCGGAATCTAGGAGGTGCTTAGATCCTCGGTGAGTGACTGAGTTGGTGGACATCTGTCCGCACCTTTCTCACGGGGACCGAGGTGTGATGTGGGCCAGACCCAGAAACGATGAGTCACCTGGAAGGTTTTCGGCTAGAGAGCATTGCCTGAAATGGGTGCCCTAGGGCTTCCAACGAGATGCCTCCATGTTCACGCATTCATTTCCGTCTCCTTGACTGAGCCTGAAGCTCAGGGAAGCTATGTGATGTACCTGGTATCACTTGCCCAGCTAGGCGCAGAGCCAGAACCTGAACCTGAACCCAGGCCCTCCAGCCCCCAGGTCAGAGCTCTCCGAGCGCCCTGCACCCCTGCCTCTCCTGGGAGGAGAGCTGCCTTAGGGGCGTCGCTAGGCCAGAGGGTGGGGAGCAGGCTGGTGGCAGACTGCGGCAGACACAGAGGGCTTTGGCGCCCCTTGCTAGGAGGCGCTGCTCCTGTCCAGGACATCCTTGAGACTCATCGGACACAAGCCAGGCTGAACTCTTCCTTCCCATTTTCACTGAAGGGTAGGCCTAGAGTTCCCTGAAAAGCAGAGTTGCATTAGACAACCTGGGTTCATATTCCAGCTGTGCCACTTACTAGCTATGGGTCCTGTGGGTAATCACCTAACTTCTCTGTGGCTCCATTTCTTCAACCACAAAAAGGGTGGGCAATAAAGTGATCATAACCAGGGCAACACACATCAAGTGCTTGCTGCGGGGAACGGCAGGTGCGAGCACTCACTGCAAACAGTGGTTCGACAGGTATTCGCTGTGTGCCTCCCCGGTGCCAGGCACAGTGCTAGACACTCATAAATATCATGCAAATTTAATGGAAGTAGCGTACAAAGTAGAGGAGAGCTGGGAGGAAAAAGAACAGTCAGCGAGGCCTGGCCAGGCTCTTGGAGCTGCCGGAGGAATGCTGTGTAATGGGCCTGCCTCCTCTCCACTGTCCATCCCGAACTCTGAGGCCCCAGGTGCCTTGTTCCGAAACCTGCAGTAAAATCCCACCCGGTTCTGTGGGCGAGCAGGGCCCGGAGAAGCCCAAGCCTGGCCAGGGGAGGGCTCAGCTGGATCACAACCTCCCTTTCCCTTCTGACATGAAATTCCCTCCCCCGGGGCATTAGAAGAGATCTGCCCGGGCACAGGATATGAAAGCCCTGTGCCCTCTGTAGGGGAGGATTACTCCCCCGGTGTCCCAGCCTCCACTGTAATCCCAGTGCTCAGAGAAAGAATGCTAAGCTGAACTCCCCGCTAACTAGCTCAGGCCAATTCCGCGCTGGAACAACTGCCCACACTGCCCTCCTCTTCTTCGTTCCCCTGACCCCTTCAACGTGATTCCCTCAGTCGCCCCCTCAATCCAGTCAACAC
This sequence comes from Carollia perspicillata, assembly GCA_004027735.1. Classification (NCBI taxonomy): domain Eukaryota; kingdom Metazoa; phylum Chordata; class Mammalia; order Chiroptera; family Phyllostomidae; genus Carollia; species Carollia perspicillata. The sequence continues at coordinate 755 of PVKM010025845.1, read as the reverse complement.
CACTTACTGAGACCTGTCTCCTACCCATACATCGACTCCTCCATCCTGTTCCCTAAGAATATTCCACTCTCCTGCTTGCCTACCTTCCAAATCCCACGCCATTTTGTGATTGATTATGAATAAGGTTCTGGCCCAACTGGACCACACCTTAAAGGTTCAAAAGAAGAAACTCCTATCTCTCCTTTGAGGAGCCAATGAGCTTATTTTCAAGAAGGCTAGGCTGACAAAGTGCACATAAAGCCTGGTGCTGCGGTGCCCAACCAGGGGCCTCCAGCCCTTAGAGTGGGAAGCGGGGCCTCTGCCAACACAGGAGGGACGAGAAGCGTCTGTAGCCCTGGCTGAGCCTGTGCACGGACTACGCACAATTCCAGGGGGCGCCCTTCACATTGTGCCATCCCTAAAGTTATGCAATGCAGGGCCTCTGAGCTAGCAGCTTCCTGCCTTTCTGCAAAAGCTGCCGATGGATCCCCAGAGCCAGACCCTTCTGCACAGCCTTCCTCGACCCTGTCCCCCTGCAGCCTTAAACGGGTTTAGAGGAAATCCGCCCTATATAAAAGCCCGAGGCCACCCAAATCCACACACGCCCTATAGCTTTCCATGAATCCTGTGGGCACAGGACCTGCCTTTCTTCTGATGAGCTTGGGAGGAAGGGGGAAGTTGTTGGCACCGATACAGGAGGACAGGTGGGCAGCCCTGTGCCAGGGGTCAAGCAGCCAATCATTTATCCTCACCCACAGAGTTGGCTATTGGAAGCA
>PVKM010025844.1:0-19666 GCA_004027735.1 Carollia perspicillata | reverse complement strand
GCGGAGTCTGGTAGCCATTTTTTTTTCTTATGATTATTTTACAGGGAATAATGCACTAGTGCCATTAGCATGAATATGCCCTCCCCCAAACCAAGTCTTGTGAAACCAACAATATTAATATTAATTGATATGGAGAAAGGTATTTGTACCTGGTACTTTGCTTATTTCCTTATGTGCACTGTCATTTAATCATAAGCACAGTCTCCAGAATTCAGTACTGGCAATTTGCTGGCAAGGAAAACAAGATTTAGACAAAATGTATCACTTGCTGAGGTTCACACTGACCTAAGCGAAGGTAAGGTTCTTGATAAGGTTCACAGGGCACAGCTAGGATATGAACCAAGGTCCAAATCCAGACTGTAACCACAAGCCACTAAACTTCCTCTTGTGAAAGTTCAAAACCTGCAATCAATGATTTGTAAGGACCTGTGTTCACATGCTAATTAGCATGATATAAAAGTCCCAATGACAAATTTGGTCTTAGCAGCATGAGTGGTGATTTCTTTTATTTTTGCAGAATAAGGTGCTACTAGAAAATATGCGAGCTCAAGAAATTTGTCCTTCATGGAAAGTTCGAGTGGGAATGGTCTACCTTCACTCGTCGGTGTATGTTTTCATATGTTTTTTCTCCATTGCTATGTTACCTATTATTTCATTATTATAGAAAGGTGGATTTATACAAAAAATATAATATTGTATAAGTACTTAATCATTTAGAAGTTTTTAATTTTCAAATTACTTAGTGATTTTTTTATTATTGTCATTATGACCTCAAAACTATTCATTCAATTTGTAAACTTAATGCATATTTACTATTGGGCATTTTTGAACCAACATCTAAATTTAAAGTAATACTATGATATTAGTCCGTGGAAACCACAGAATAACTTGGGGACCTAAGGAAAGGAAGAGGTATTCTTTCATGTTTTAATGCTTAGAGAATTGTTTTACTCTGTGATAGAAATAACATATACTTTGGAACAAGATGATATATAAATACAATCAATTCATAATGCCTTTGTGTTAAGCTTTCATATGTTTAAAATCAGAAAATATAACAGCTTCAATTTGTCAGCTATTGTGAGGACTAAATGAGATTTTTATGGAAGAAAGTTTATTAACAAAAATATTTTTAACCTAAATAAGTAATGCATGGCTACCTTCTCACTGTACTAAAATATAGAAATTTCCTTGCACAGTTTTCCCTTTTTTAGGAAGAAACTCATAGAACGAAGTCAAAACACAAAGACCTATATCCAGAAAACAGTGGCTCTAATCCAGGTGATTTGGGAAAGGCAATTAATGCACAAAAATTGGTAAAATAAGTTTCAATTCACAAAAGAACAACTGTCTGCGTAGAGGAGGCGTTTAGAGGAAATGTCATCTGGGCATCAGTTAAGAGAACAGAAACCATGCTAAATATTGGAGGCAGAAGAGAAATTGATGGAAAGAAGTAGGTGGTTCTAAAACGTTAGGTGGGGCTGGAAAAGAAATGCTCAGGTATAGCTGTCAAAGTCTCAGGATATCAGCATGTTTCAGGGAATCACAAAATACCTACTGCTGGTCATCTCAGCCGCCTACAGCCAGCCCTGAGGCAGGTGTTCTCAAAAGAATGCCCAGAACCTACAGTAAGCTTTAAGGTCCACTGTTCAGATGACAGTATTTCAGAAATGTAAATCTTCTTTCCACCTTCCCAGACTTTCAAAATACCCATCAGGGTGTAATCTAAACTGCACGACTGCCAGTGTGCGAGGTTAGGAAAGATCGCTTCCACACTGCCAGCCTCTGCAGAGCATGAGTGGGTTTACTTATTCTTTGACAAAAATAATTCATACATATTGTTTTAGAATTATTCTATCAGAGGATAAGAATATTTCATCTTCATGAGTGGGTTTAGAAGGGTAGAATGGTGCTGAGTTCCCAAGGGAATTCTCAGGAAGATGAATAAGTAGAAATACACGGACGTTGACAAAGAAATCTAGGTTTGTAACAAAAGATACACATAAGCTAAATCTATTTAAAGCTGACTCCAAGAATACTTTCTTTTGAATGGCACAAGATGTGTGGATTTGAGTTCAAAGGCAAAGAAATGTATTTCTCACATTCTACTAGCTTTAGATGGATGTTCATTTATTGTTTTTTTAAATTTAAAATCAACTTATAGAAAAATAACTTAAGGTGGACGTATTAATAAAATTAAAATATTAATATGTGTTAAGATTTTGTGGGCGGTGTAGAGGGGTGTAAGTGGTGTTATGGAAAGGTGGAAGCAAGAATGCTGAATAAAATGATCATCTATGATAATTTAGTGATGGACAGGAAATGGAGGTGTCAGTGGGCTGCTGCAGTGAAAGAGAAGACTGACGGGGTGACTAGGAACACTCCTGTGGGGTGGTGCGGGTAAGCTTCACATGTTTAGCTACCATGCAGACATTCACTAGGAAGCACCTCAAAGAGATAAACTTTAAAATAGCTATTTAAGGAAATTATGTGGAACCTTGGAAGTAATTGCAAGAATAAAACCAGAGAGTATTCGTGTCTGGGGACACCAGGAGCAGGGGATGAGGAGCAGAACAGGGACTGTTACCTTTTATTATAAGGCTCTACATTTTTATTTTTAAAAGCATAGTAATACATTATATTGATTGGTACAAAAAGCAGCAAACAATTATAAACAATTCAAATAAAGCAAAACTTCTGTTGTGTAATTTCTGTATGCCTGGCATGGTGTCAACAATTAGGCTTACAAAGCTTAGCTAATTATAATTTCTGCCATCACAACTTTGTAAGTTAGTAAACTTAATGTATGTATGGCTAAAAGTTACAGTAAAATATGAAAAGTTCAACAAGTGAGGTATATATTTAAGAATCAACAAGTTTATATGTAATCTCAATATATGCTAATTATTTTAAATGTGGTTTTTAATAAACTACACTGCTCCATCAGTGTTTACTCCAGGGGATGAATTGCAGCAGTAAATTATTAGCTCTCATAAAATATAATCCATAGGATACTTAAAGAGAATCAAACAGCAGAAGTTGGTTCTAAATAATATCCTATTTTAAGAATCAGACTTCATTAAACTCCCCAAGTTATTAGTATGTAATGAAAAACTCTGAAAGAAAATATGTGGAGGTATGGGCAAGACTGATTTCTTTAGGTTTTCTGCAGCTTCAATTCAGACTAGAAAATTTTCTGCTTATAATTGGCACTTACCCATTTATAAATTTAACATAGAGAGAACTTCAAGTTTGGGATGTTATTTTCTTTATTTCACAAAATAAAAATAGCCTTCTAGTTTTATTATAAAAGCAAAAATCATGCTCATTAAAATGTAATTTAAATAATACAGAAAAAATACAATGAAGAAATGAAAATCATCACTATATCTACCACCCAGAGATAATATTCAGTGTTTTGGTGAACATACATTTAAGGATTTCTTCATGCATTTATATTTGTATGATATCTATAAATGTATATAATTTTCGAAATTAAAAGTGAGATCATATTCCACATGCTGTTTTAAAATATGCCTTGACAATCTGGTGTGGGCATCATTCCATGTCACTAAATATTGATTTACATATTTTTCTGGTAGAATTATTTATCAAAACATAATGCATAGATAGAAAAGTATACAACATTCTAAGTGTGCAGCTAGAGGAATTTTTGCAAAGTTTGTATACCCATATGTATACCACCTGGGCTAAAATCTAGAATATTACCAGCCATCTGGAAGCTTCCTTTCTTTCTTTTCTTAGTCACACTACCTCCTATCACTGCTAGAGGTGTTCCATTTTCTTCTGATTTCCATAGTTTCATTGAGGACGTCAGTGTTGTCTGACTTTTGCTCCTCAGAGAGAATATCTTCCCCTGCCTCAAACTCAACTCCAGGTGCTTTCAAGATTGTTTCTCCATCTTGTTTTCAGTAGTTTTAACAAGTTGAAAAGTATTTCTGGCCATTTACTCTTCGAGTATTATTTCTTTTCTGTTCTCTCCCTTCTGTCTTCTAAAAATCTTATGTTAGAACTTTTCTGCTAGACTCCTTCATTGCTTTCTGTTTTTCATTCTTTTACACCCTCTGTTAGTGGATATTTTTAATTAGTCTTTCTTTTATTTACTGGTCTTTATTTCTGCCAAGCCGGGTTGGTGTTAAGCCTACCTACTGGAGTTTTAATTTCAATTATTACTTACCTTTAGAATCTCTGATTATTTTAAAAAGTAAAATATAATGACATATATGTCATTAGAATGACATAATTCTAATGACATTCTTCATCTTTTAATTAATATATTGAATATATTAAATACCATTATTTTAAAGCCAGTATTTGATAGTTTCAAATAAGTTAATTGTGGGACTATGTAATTGGGGCATTTTTGTGGGGTCTGTGTTCTCTTTCTCAGGCTGCCTTGTGACTTTTTTACTTATATGCTGGACATTGTTTATAAAAAATTGAATAGGCCTCTGGATATCTATCTTTTTTAAAAAAAATTTACCCTATTCTCTGGTAGGAAGTTTGAGTATAAGCAACTCACCTTAATGCATCACGATCAGTCTGGCTGGGAGTGGGTTGCAGCTTTGTAGTAAGGTTTAGTACCCATCTGGTTTATCCTGTCTCCTAGGAAGGAAGCTTTCCGGGGCACCCAGCTGAGACCATGGGTGCTTACTAAGGGTACATTTTGGTGGATCTTTAATTTTTTTTGTTTTTCAGATCATATTACTTAAAAATCTGTTTTTGTGTCTAACATTTTTGGTTTATATTTGTAATGTCCCCTCCTGTTCAACTTAAGAACTTTGCAAGAGCCATAATTCTAAAAATTTATAGTGTTGCACTTCCTTCACTGTGTCTCCCTGTTTCTAGATTCGGTCCCTCAATCAGATGAGTTTAGGAACACAAAACATCACTTTTATCCTCTACATCCCTTCAGGATTTTCAAAAACTTTGCCCTCATTTCCACTCTAGTGTCACGGCCTTCTGTTTTGCTTCTCAGTTTCTTGCCCAACACCAAGGATCATCAAAACATGCGTGAAAAAAGCAGTTTACAGAATATCCATTCCCTCTTCTGTTTCCTTTCCTCCTGGATTTTGGCTGCTTAAGTCTTGATTGCTTTATCAACTCTCTGATGACTTCAAATAACTGTTATCTATGTTTTACCTATATTTTCTAATTGTTCTCAGCAAAAGCATTTGTCAGACACAATCTGCTCTATCATGGTTGGCCATAGAAGTTCAAAATTATTTTTAATGCCTAACTAATTGCACATTGCATAAAGGCACAAAGTCACATAGCTTTTTTTCCCATTGTTTTGATTTCTAGTCAGATGAACTAGCTCTTTATATGTGTAGTGACTATTTTTTCTATATTTTATTTGCTGACATTTCATCTTGTTTTATGTATTTTTTTACATATATTTGGAAATCTGAAAGGTTGGGTCTCCTTCTTATTCCTTTGTTGGAATATTCCTGAACACAATTGCATGCTTATGCTCCAAAACTTGTTTTATTTACTTTTTATATTTAACAAGAATTCATTAGGAATTTTATTGGAATTATATTACATTCAAATATTGAGTCTTCCCCTTTGGTAGAAATTACTGTTTGGAGAAAAGTACATTAATTGGTTATTTGCATTAATTTATTATTCTTCTAAATTTAAAAAAATTCATTCATAACCTTGTTTAATGTGAGCCCACTATAAATTATTAATCCAGTTTCTGAAACCATGCTGAAATAATCAACTCTCTAAGCACAGCCCAACAGATTGATCAAATTTCAGTTTTATCTTATGATGTTGGGTTGTAAATTAAGAAACTTTAAATAATATTACTAATAATTATTATTATAACAATAAAAACATAGAAATAATGACAAAATAATTATATAGTGTATTAAAAGCATAGAACCTCTAGAGAGACTAAGTTCAGACTTTACCTCCACTGCATAATTATTAGTAATCTGGCACTGGGAAAATTATTTAGGTTCTATATCTCAGTTAGTTCACCTGTAAGATCAAGTTATTGTTATTAATGAAATGATCAGATTGGCGTTAGTTATTGTTGTTATTTTTATCAGTATGGTATTACTATTGCTATTAGTTACTGAGCATCTCTCAGACACTTGGCACTATACCAGAGGTACTAAATAATTTATCTTAAATCTTCACACATTTATGTAGGTATCTTGGAAAACTAATTAGATGCCCTTCCTTGTTATTTATCAGAGTAGATGTATGTTGATGTCTATAGTCAAGAGAGCAACATTGTACGCGGGAACAAATTCATCTGGAAGTCATTATATACAAATAAAACTTGGGATGATTATAAAACTCCAGTAATATTGTCTACTCCCCACATCTCCCTCTCTCTGTGTGTCTCAGTAGACATATTTGATGCAGACTCTATCACCATTTCCTAGTTCTACATCCTCTCTCAGCCACTCCCTTTGCCATCATCGCCGTTGGTTACTGAGGACAATTGGGAAGCAAAAGGATTTAGTCTTCAAGTGGGAGAATATCTGGCAGGAACAGATGGAACATTTTAGAAAAAGAGATTGTGATTTTATGGGCCCCTTCAAAGCCACATAAACTGAAGGAGGTTGGAGAGAAAGGAAAAATATTTCCCAATGGCTTGTGTATCTGAGTTTGTCATAATTGGATAAGAACAAATTATAAGCTATTCCACATCTTCTTCTTGCAAGTATTATATTATGTAAGCAAATTCGGATTTATGTGGAGTTTTATCATTCACCGATGTGCTAGCCTTTTTCAGAGTCTTTGGAGAAACTTCGGGTAAACTTCCGTGAAAGAAGTGCAGAATTTAGATGTTGTGTCTGCAGTGGAGCGACATGCTATGTCCTTAGGAAGGATGGTTGGTCCACTCAGAGAACAACACTGATGGTGGTACGTTGCTGTGGTCACCATGGTCACGGGGCAAGTCTTCACATTTGTTATTTTAGAAACTTGATTTTATCAGGTATCCAGGGTAATTTAGGTTCCCTAATCAATATCACCATTGACTGACACAGAAACTACAGTCAATTTAGTAATTTGTACAGAAAAATGTAGTGTTAGTGGGACAAAAAACTCCAGCTACCCATCAATATAATACTCTCTAGGGATTAATTTGTATGAGATGTATTCCCTCTTCGAGGAATCTAAGCTGATAATCATTCTTTTTTGAAACCCATCTTTCTTCAGGCACAGTAAAATAAAAGGGATAAGTTTTTGTTACCATTTTTATTTTGATCTTTCTTCTACATGGACAGAATTAAAACAAAGATACTTTAGATTGCCCTTAAAGCTTTTAAAAGAAATGAAGATAAAAGCCTGTATTCAAGTAGTAAGCAGTAATGAAATGAGATGAATTCCTTTTACTAATATTGTTTCTGCATATTCTTTATGGATCCAATGTAGTGAAAATATGGTACATCATGATAAGAAATAAATGGGGAAATAAAAATTAAAAAAAACAAAGACATTTATCTGTCTGCATGGGCACGTCCTTATTGATGATTACTGGAGTGTGAGTCACTTCTACATTTACCATCCCTAACATCCCATTATCCTCAGTTTCATCACAGACAGTTACCTAGTTCAAGTCTGGGATATATTTTCTTGTTATCCTATAGTGTTGTACATAAAATATGATTTCAATGAAATTCATCTATATTTCAGGCTGTAGATTTAATAAAGTATGTAATCAATAAAGGCACTGAATAACTCTTGGGAATAATTATGGGATCTCCCTACATCTGTTCCCTTTTGACATTTCTTTTCCTTAACTCTCACTTTCTCGTTTTCTTTTTCACTCATTGTTTCTTCTTCCTTTTACTCTTTTTTCCCACTTTTTCCTTTTATTTTTCTTCTCCCTTTCTCCTCCATCCTTTTTTTTGTCTTCCTAGCCAATACCTGAAAGTAATATTCATAAAAATAACTGTAGGATAAAGTATTTCTACTAATAAATTAACCACAAATAATTAGTTTTTTTTCCACTGCCTGCTGGGATTGAGACCCGAGAACCTTTATCACAGTTTTGTTCAAAAGTAGAAAATTATAATTTTTAGTCATTAGGAACTGATAGAATCATGTTTATATGGTCATGGATATCTTAAGAACTTTGTCTCATTTAACATAATTTTGGCCTCAATCATCATTCAGAGTGTTTGATACATATTATCTAGGTCTTATAGAAGATTCGCTGGTTTCAGATGCAATAAGCTTCTACGGCTGCATTTCTTAGCTTTTCATAACTGAAATTCTCCCAGTGACATGATCTCTTTTTAAGTTACATTTTAGTATGTGTCTTAGAAAAGAGTTGAGTTGCCATTTATTGAATTTTGATGTTCAGTCAATTTGTGATGGGATGAAAGTTTCTATAAGTGAGTAATTTTAAGGATACTTTCTTCTCAAATACATGCTTCTGTGGGTAAAATTTGGGCTTAATTCACTAGGACTTTATTATATCTCTGTCCCTTGTGACCACAGATATGCCTTCTACCTTTTTCAATATGGCCCTCAAATGCTAACAGTTTTACAACAAACTCTCATACTAACATGTCCAGGTAGACTCCACCCTTTTTTTTTTCTTAAATATACTGAGGATTCTAAAGTTAATGATATTTTTGCCCAGTCTCTTTTTACTCAGTGCTACTTATATTTGCAGCAAAGCTTACACCAGTGGGGTGAAATTATCATGGTATCCTGCCCGAAAGGCTGAACCCTGACTCCTGCAAACTCATCAGCTAAGATCCAACTTGGAATTCGATCAGGGAGGACCTGACAATAAGGAAAATAGGATAGAGGGTCTAGGATAACACAATCAGTGCTTAGATCATAGCTGCAACATTTGTAAATGAACTGATCACTGCAAACTGTCGAAGTTTAACATGTATTAGAGGCGGTGGTACTTTTTACTCCCGATGGCATTAAAAGTCACATACCACGATATTGTTATTTTTGGGTAGCATATGGAGCAGCCAGTGGGACTCTTTTTCTGCTGCGGAGAAGCGTCCAGTGGTGACCGTATGCCACCGCTGTCTCAGCCCATGGACCACATCACATGCACTTTGGGTGTTTCCTCTGAATTGTGGCCAACACGGGCCTCTGGGCACAACTATGAACTGAGCAGATTTGACACTGAGATAGTCATTCCTGTGCCATATTTTTGGTGATTATACCTTTTCCACTCAAGTTGCTGTCAACACAGGTCATTGGAACATGGAACAAAATCATGAATTTGTTTTGGGATTACTGGGTATCGATGAATAACTTTGTGCATATACTAAAGGCCTGTGAATTGTATACTTTAAAAGATGAGCATTATAGTATGTCAATAATATCCCCAGAAAGTTGTTATTACAGAAACTAAAGAAATCCGTTGGCTCTGCCTTTAGGACAGCTTGGCGCATGGCACCTTCCCGACAGCCAGCCCCGTACCCGGGCCATTAGCATCTCGGCCGCTTGCTCTTTCCCTCTCTCCCTCTTCTTCCGCCAACATTTTTTATTCAACACAACGACCTCATTAATTCTTCCAAGAGCCAGGTTATTCAGACCCCTCTAATGGGCCCTTGTTTCACTTGGAGTAAGAGCCAAAGTAATTTTAAAGTCCCTCACAAGCCCTCCCCTTTCCAACCTCTGCTCTTCCCTCCTGCTGCTCACTAACTGCTCCCGTTAGTCTCCGTGCTGTTCGTCAGGCTCACCAAGCATGCGGCCCCTTAGTACATTATCACAGCTGCTCTTCTGCTGGAAACACTGTTCTCCCCAACATCTCCATGGCTTCCTTACCTCTGATAAGTTTCTGCTCAAACGCCCTTTCTTAATAAGGCATTCCAGGCCCACATTTTAAAAGAGCCCCATGTCCACCAAAGCTCTTAACCCGCCCCTGTAAGGTCGCACCTCCCCTGCTGGTCTCTTCGCTTCTCCATGGCACTTACTGCTTCATGCAGTTAACTTGTTTGTCCTAGTTTTTCCTGTGTCTGTCTCCGTCCATTAGAATGTATGTTGCATGTGGATGAAGTTCTTTATTTGTTCACAGGTCTAGCCCCTGAGCCTAAAGCAGTGCTCCTGTTACACCATATCTGCTCAATGAGTTTTGTGGAGTGAAGTAAATGCAAACAAGCTTATTATCCAGGAATTTTTAATCTGGAGGTACCATAGTCCTCAGGGGATTTAAGAGTTCCCAATTTTATGCAAAACGTTGTGTAGAATTTTTATTTCAGGAAAAAGTAGTCCTCATTACTCTCAGAAAAATAAAACATGATCCAGAAATTAGAAGTATTTTTTCTTGTAATCCATATCCATACACTTAATTGGATTTTTGATAGACTCTTAAAAAAGCATTTTTAAATTCACAGAAAAATTGATTAGAAGGTCCAGGGATTTCTCATATACTCCCCGCCTCCACATGCACAGCCTCCCTAACTGAGTGACATTTAAGTTCAGTTGTTTAATTAAACCGCATTACTATGTTAGGAGTCAGTTTACTCTGAATCATTTCTTCTTATTTCCAAGGTAGTTTTCCTAGAACAGAGCATCTCAAACGTTAATGCACATAAAAGTCACCAAGAGATCAGAATAAAAAAGAGACTTATTCAAGCAGTTTTGTTGACCAGGGCACTTTTTTCCCAACAAGCTCTCGGGGAACAGAGTCTTCACTCCAAGTGTGTCCTCAGTCAGCATATCTGCCCCATTGGCTCTGGTGCCACTGGGACCCTTGCTACAAATGCCAGTTCCCAGGCCCCTCCCCAGATCTTCTGAGTCAAACTGCATGTTAATCAGATCCTGGGTAATTTGTGTGCACATTAAAGTTTGAAAAACACAGATCTAGAGAGCTACACAATGGTGCTCAGGGCTCACTCAGAGAATTAAATTAGCATCTCGGGGTGTGGGTGGAGGGGAATGAACATTAGTGGTTCTATTTAAGCACCTTGAATGATTCATTTTCCATGAAATGCTCAGTACAATGATGTCCAACAGCACCTGGTGCAAACAAGATTCAAATTCCAGAGAGGGGGTGGGAAAAAAAGAAAATTGGTAACTTTCATGAAGTTATATGTGTGTACACACACACACATACAAATGTATATACAAGTACAAGAATATATATATGTTCATACAAAAGATATATGTATATATAAAGCTAAGTAACTAAAAAAGGCAATTGAACCGAAGAAGCAATGAAAAATTCACATAAATTTAGAATTGGTGGCTTAGGTTTTCATAATTGATTTAACAAGACAATTTTTAATTTAACAACTAATTGTGTATTATGACTTAACAATTAATTATAAATTATTATATTGAAGATGGTAGAGGAATGTGTGAATGATTTGAGAGGGCTCTGGTGTGTAGACACAAATAGCTAATGTCTAAATCTAAAAGTCAAGAGATACCCCAGGGCAGGTTATTTGGAAACTGGGAGGTAAATAACAGATGAGATTTCAAAAGAAGTGGAGAGTTTCCTTTCAGGAACAGCAATCAGGAGTAGGGAGGAGTTGGGAAAGAGCTTGGTTTCTTTCTTTGCTTCTCATTTAAAAATGCAAAACAAGTCTTTCCAAAGAACATGGAATGAACCTTAAAAGAAGAAGAAAAATCAGATTTTAAGGTCACTGAAGCCATCGGCCATGCCACCTCCCAAGATTATTGAACATTTTAATGTCCTGAAGCGTGGAGTGGAATGAAGAAGAGCAGGCACAGACCCTGCCCAGTTGTCCCTCCAGTGGGACCACAGGAGTTCTCGTAGGCAGGACCCTTGCATAGCTATGTTACTACAGTAGCTGCATTACTGTCTCCTTCACAATGCATTTACCTGTGGGCCTCAGTCTCCCAACCGACCATGGGCCCTTTGAAGAAAGTTTCTGTGTTATATTCTGACCCTCTTTTCTGTACCTCACCTAGGGTAGGTGTTCAGTAAACGTTGCCTGAATGTAATTAGCAGATGATGTATTCAAGGCACAGCTCTAAACTTCAGTAGGCCTCAGGAGCAGCTGAGAACCTTTTACACGCACACACATAGGTGTCGTTTCTGAGAATCTGATTCAGAGGATATACTGTGGGTATCAGAAATGTGTATTGTTTCAAAAGCTGAACACAAGCTTCAAATGTTAGGCCAATCAGCAGCCGCTACAATAGAGCACAGAGGGGCCTGGGAGGAGCACTGGGATCTGTGGCTCTGGAGCAGAGTGGGTTCGAGTCAGGGGCAGTTACGGGAATCACGTTGGAGGCAGATGTCCCACACTGTGTCCCTATGAAGCATATCTTTGTGTTGGTGGCTCTGGCCATTGCTGTCAGTGCCCGCTGCTAACTAAAGTGCAAATTCTTAGACAGGCTCTACTAAAAATATCATGGCTTTGTTTTTTAAGGGTTGCATAACAGCGTATTTTCTCACCACGCTTTTGTCCAGGTGGATTGCAGCAGGTTCCTCCCTAGCCTCAGGATTGCTTCTCCTCTGAGAATGTTTTCCCTTGCAAACAGCCGAGAGGATATGGGCTGGTGTTCAAAAATTAATGAGCACTGGTCCTGGCTCTGCTTGTCGCTCACTAATGTTATAACCTCAGGGACAAGCCATTAACCACCCTGAGCCTGTGTCTTCAAGTATTAAATGAAATAATGATTACTGACGCTTTGTTTTATAGTATTTTTATGAGTGGCTAATGAAGTCATGGGAGGCAATGCCTGAAATAACTGTCATTATTTATGGGCCTAAGGGAATTTTGTTATTGTGATTATTGGTGGAATGGTATTTGTCTATTCTGTCATTATGCTGTCATTTAGTCGTCAAACTTGGGTGCCCAGATTTAGTCCACTGGGGGGAGGATTGCTGGCGATTCATATGAAAGTAGGAAGCTAGACCTAAGTGGAGATTTCATGTATATATTATTTATAAAAATAGACACAAAGATGGATCATCAAGGTCTAAGTTGAGGAGGTAGTTTGATCATTTACCCCAGTGAGTTTAAACACCTTACAAAGTGGGTGGAATACTATCTTCATTTTTAAAAAAGGGGAAGGCCCTAACTAGTGTGGCTCAGTTGGTTGGGCATTGTCCCACAAAGATAAAGGTCACCTGTTCGATTCCCGGTCAGGGCACATGCCTGGGTTGGGAGTTCAATTCTCCATTGGGGTGTGTTCAAGAGACAACTGACTGATGTATTTCTCTCACATCGGTGTTTCTTTCCCTCTCTTTCCCCCTTTCTCTATAAATAAATAAATAAAGTATTTTTTAAAAGTGAAAGAGTGGTTAAATCTGCTTGCTGAAGAGAAATATAATTTCCTATTTTAATAGATTTTAACAAAGCTCTAAGAAATAATTTATAAAGGACCCATGGTAATGACCAACAGGGTGGGGCCTGACTGAGGGAGCCAGGGGCGGGTGTGTTAGGGGCCAGCAATGGGGGGAAAAATGGGACAACTGTAATTGACCAACAATAAAAAGTAAAAAATAAAAATAAAACAACCAAACAATTAATGACGCAAGAAATTCATACATGTAGATATAATATTTCAAATATTATAGAGCTGCAAAGGTAATGTGGTAGGTACAGGGAAGGTCGTTGGTAGAGTAATATGACATTTATATTTTCTAGTCTTTATTTTTGTACATTTCAAAATGCAGTGCATCAACTCAAAGCATAGTTCATTTCTCTATAAGCTAATAGAAAAGTATCGGGAAAAATGATTTAAAGTCAAATGAAGGTATTTGTTTAAACTTCCAATTTAAATGTATATGTCGATTACAAAGAACTAATTTCAGATTCTCATCAAAAAGCCAGAAAACTCAAATGGTGAAGCTTTGAATTCAAAACAAGGCGCACAGTAATCCGCCGCAGCCAGATATGATGACCTACTTTTCAACGGTCATTTTTCACAACAGTCACAAAAATGGCATTTTCTATCACGGCAAACTTTAGACAAGTCATTTTTTAAGGAATAATTTAGTTCCGGCCTACAGAAGCAACACTTCTCCACAGTGTACATGTTCACCCAGGAGGGCTTGAGGATAACATCACCCAATTTTTAAAGTCGAAGTTAGACTGTGCTATTTTGATATCACCTATTGATAGGTGCAATACTTCCTTCTCCCCTGGAGTGTCTTTCCTGGCTGTGGGGAAGAGCAAAAAACGAAAAGTAATTTTATTATTCTTCAACATTGCTATCTATAGTACTTTGGTATATGTCAAAAGTACATTACACCTATGGAAAGGCATTGTGGGAAGTATGGGAGAAAGAAAAAATTACTCATGGGCATAGATGTCATCATCAAATGTGAAGGTCACTTATATATTTTTGACTTCTCGAAAAAGATGCTTTCAGCACTGGCTACACAGAAAGGTCCTCCTTGGGCCTGATTCTAAAAAAAAAAAAAAAGTGTTTCTTTTTTTGGCTGCAATTCCAATTTAACTGGGTGGAGCACCCTATGTTGTTATTTTCTAAATCTAATTACACTTGGCTTAGTCTTGTTTCTGTTGAAAGGAGCCTTTAGGGTATTAAAGTTTATTTTCCGTGAACTAGCTCATCAGAGCAGTGTACATTAGCACCTCCCACGTGGTACTGTTGCCGCGGTAGGGCAATCCCAAATTCTAACCCACATCAATGGAAATGTAAGGAGGGAGCCAGATTCTAGAAGGGCTGGTGCTCCTGGAAAACTGGGGGAGGGGGCTGTCTTCGAGATTAGTTTCCACAGTAGTGAGGGTCCCCTATGTCGGTCATAGCTGTGAGAGCGCCCTCCTGAGAGCAGGTGGATGGGACCATGCTGTTCGAGGGCATGTGGGCATCTCATGTAGACAGAGGGAGTAGCAACAGATGCTGCAAATATGAAACCTGCAGGATGAGGGGTAACAAGGGGAGAGTTTTAGGAAGCTCCCGCGCATGGTGATGTGGTGACGGCTTTTGTGAATTCCGCTGCAATCTTATCAGTGCACCACTGCACTCCCAAGGCTTCTAAGTTGAGACTGCTTTTCACTTTTTTTTATCATTCATTCATTCATTCATTCATTCATTCATTCGTTCATTTTTTCACTGTGATATCAAGTACAGCCAGAGGCCTACTTTGGGAATGAGCAGAAGAACAACCCACCTAGGAAAATGTAGCTGGACAGCAAAAGATGAAGGTCGACCAGACATAAGCTTACTGGGCTCTTGAACAATTGCCACAAAACTGGAGAGATTTGACAATTCTAAGTGCTGGGAGCATGCATGGTTTCTTGTGAAAGATTCTAAGCAGATGATTTGATTTAAACAGCATCGTGTGACCTCACTAAATCGATCTGAAAATCTCCCAGTTAAATAAGCAAATTTCAGTTGTTCGTTAACCCAGCATCTAGAACTAGCAATTTTTAAAGAAATTAGAATTCTTTGATGAGATGGAAGGGCAACTGGTGGCAGACATGTCCAGGCCCACTCAAGGCTTTTGCGCCATCGCAGTCAGAAAGATCCGAACTGGGTCTTGGAGGTCACTCTGCGGCGATCATCTCGGGCTTGTTTTCAATAACGCATTTTATTTTGGAATACTTTTAGATTGACAGGGAGGTAACAAAGATAGTATGAAGAACTTCCACCCAGGCCTCCCTAACCTTACATAACTACAGTACAAAACTATTATTGATACATTAATATCAAATAAACTATAGGCTTTATTTGAATTTTACCCGTTTTTTCCCATTCATGTCCCTTTCTTTGCACTAGGATCCAATCCAGTCCTGGATACTACACTGCGTTTAAGCTTTAGGCATTTTGCTATCAAATGTTGGGGAAATCTGGGAAGCCCTGTGCCAAAAGGAGGGAAACAAAAAGGTCTTTGGATCACTGAGACTATTCTATACAGTAGGGTGATGTACAGCTAGATTCCTATTTTGATTTATAACCACTTGTCACCATGTGAGGAAGGGTTGTGAAGTCCAGGGATCCTCATACTTGGCTGCATCATTACATCATTTAGGGAGATTTAAACTTACCAATGCTTGGTATGCTGATTTAACTGGCATGGCGTGAAGTCTGGGCACTGGGTCTACACCAGGTAGGGAAGAGCACATCAGGAAAAACACCTCCATGTTGCTTTTTGTGATGAATAAACTGACCTCTTCTTTTCTAAGATGCTCGAGAAAGGTGAAAACTTTACTGAAAGTTTTCAGTACTGCCATCATGAGGCAATCAAAGCTTGGTGTAAATGTTCTACTGTTGGTTCCACTTTCGAAAAGGTGGAGTTTCTGTGACAAACATTGTTGTGTAGTAACATGTACTTCCCTCAGATTTGCCTTATTTCAACGGGAAACAACAGCTGCATTCCACGCTCGTGTTTTTATTTGGTATCATTGAAAAAAGCACTTCCAAGAGTTTCCTACCCGAGTGAGCCCAGCTGGCCAAACTTACTGCATTATTGCATACTCCACTTAAACTCGCTACAGCAATTTCACAGTGCCAGTGTTTATGGAGAAGCTTAAACTAGACCCAAATGAAAGGAAAAAAATCAGTAACGACCAAGACTCAGAGTTTTTTTTCTTTTTCTTTCTCGATTGAAGTCAAGCCTCCATCAGCGATCTTGTCTTTCCGAGGTTAAGATCACGTTGCTAGCAGCGGAAGGGGGCGTCTTGCAGAATGGAAAGGAAAATCATTTCCGGAGACCTCCATGGGAGGATTGGTTCTGTGGTATGGTTTGTCGATGATATAAAATTAACGGGGTTCACTTCCTGGCTTCCCAATGTCCCATCCCCATCTGTCTTACTATGGAAAAACCCAATCTTGTCTTCAGTAGGACTGTAAGGGAAAAGCAAGCCATTTTTAGTAATGCCCAAGAAGCAACCTAGTTTTTGCTTCCCGATTCTGTAAAACTGCCTGGACTGCTAAGTCAAGATAGGGACCCTGAACCCACTTATCACTCACCCCGCCTGCCATACTGCCCGCGCCAGGTAACTCCCGCATTCAGCTTCTGTAATCTGCCTGCAACACTTCCCACCACAGCTTTCGCGCCACACTATGATAGTATATAGGAAACCTTACTGCCCATGTTCAGGGCCCAGAATTTGGAGGCTGTCTCCTCTGGGTCTGCATGTGTTGATAAAGTGCTCACTCCGTTGACCCCACATGGTGTCAGAGTCCGTTTTTCCGCAACAGGACCAGGGTGAAGACCACTGCCCAGAGTTTAGGCTCCATGTTAAAGGCCAGCACAGTCCAGCATCCAGCTAGATTAGTGTGTGTTCCCAGCTGTAGGCCATCTCAGGATCCCTACGGGAGCCTCCATGTGGAGTTGCACAAACATGGGCCATGTGGCTGCTAAGGCTGCACAGCCAAGGAGAAAGGATGAGTGAACTCACAGGGCAAGTGTGGGTCACCCAGGCAAGGGGTGGAGGGTTTCTTTGTTTTCCTACGACTATATTAGCTTAGGTGCAGGACGGACCAGGTACCCTTTCAAAAGAACCAATCGACTCCCCAAGCTTCTGTGGGTTTTGAGTGGGTCCATCTGCCAATCGATCCGTCTTTCCCCAGGCTGGACTGACAGGCCTTTTTGGTCCAGCACCCTTCCCAGGGTCATCTTGACTTCTACTGTGCGTGTGCCTATCTTCCCCGGCTCCCACCCAGCCAACCTATACTGGAGTGGGGAAGGGAGGAGTGTTAATCCCCTTGGAGAAAGGCTGTAATCCCTTGCAATGTGAAGATGCTACAGCTTCCTGGCTGAGCAAGCAAACAGGTTTATGCTTCCCAATTTATTAAACTCATGTCCAGTTCCTTGGGCTTCCCTTTTCTAGCGAATGCAATCTCTTAATCTTAAATAAATGTAAAGAATAAAATAAATGTATCAGCTAAGACAATAGCAAACTGGCCCGAAATTTGAACTATTTGACTTATTTAAATGCAACTGAAAAATAAAAATCTAATGACTCTATCAGTACTCCTCACTGCCTCTGTTTACATTGTGAATTTTTTTCTGCAGCTTGCTTAGTAGTAGAGTATATTAGTTTTCCATAGCTCCTGTAACAAATCAACGCCAACGTAGTGGTTTACAACCACCCAGATTTATTATCTTACAGTTCTGGAGGTCAGCAGTCTAAAACAGTCGCACTGGACCTAACGGAAATATTGGTCAGTCTGAGTTGCTTCTGGAGGTTGCAGGGCACAGCCCGTTCTCTCGGCTTTTCCAGGTCCTCCAGGCCTCCTGAATCCCCTGGGTCCTGGCCCCTCCCCACCTTCCAAGGCAGCAATGGCTGGTCAGTGCCTTCTTAGGCTGCTTCACTCTGGGACTGACACTCTTCCCTCCCTCTTTCATTTATCAGGATCTCTGTGAGCCTAATGGACTCCTCTGGACAGTTCGGGCTAGTTCCTCATCCCCAGATTATTAACTTAGTCACATGTGTAAAGTTTCTTTTGCCAGGTAAGATATTTACAGGTTCTAGGAATTCGGATGTGGATATGTCTAAGATCTTTGGGGCCATTTTTCCGTCCACCACTTAGAATGATCAAACATTTTTGGTATGTAATCACACATTTGCTGTTTGTTTGTTTTTAATTCCACCAGTACTCAAGAAACCACAATGTGTTAAGGCCCTGTACATATATCCACATTTTTTCTATTAATCAAAATTGCAGGGGTTTTGCCTATTTGCTATGTGGTTTCAGGTCGCACTGGATGGAATATTTTCTTCTTTTTTTAAAATTGGATTTATTAGAGTGACACAGGGGAATAAAATTATATAGGTTTCAGGTGTACAGTTCTACAATCCATCCTATGTATACTGTATTGTGTGTCCACCACCCCACGTCTTCTTACGTCATCATTTATCTCCTCTTCACCCTCTTCTACCTGTTCCCCTTCCCTCTGTCATCACACTGTTGTCTGTGTCCCCCAGCCATTCTTCTCTCTCTTTGTTTAATCCCTTCACCCTTCTCACCCAGCCCCCAGTCTCCTCCCCTCTGGCAGCTGTCAGTCTGTTCTCCGTGTCCATGAGTCCATCTCCATTTTGTTAGCTAGTTTGTTTTGTGCCTCAGATCCACCATAGGATTTCACTTACATGCGGACTTCATGTCTTTGTGGTTTGTCTGTAACTAAAGTCATGTCGACACCCTGTGTAAAGGGAAGCCTAACAAGCAAAATTGTCCTCTTTGCCACCTCCCACATGCCTTGGTTTCCAGCCACCATCACCCGCCTTTCTCTTCCGTTTACTCACTGGCTGGACTTGACTTCAGTGTGAAGTCTCAACTCAGTTTTCACTCCCCTCCAGGAAAACTTTACCAAAGTTTTCTCCTGTGGAAGTAAACTTCCTTCTCTTTTTTGCTTTTCAACTCTTGTCAAATTGCCACAGGCTAGCTTTCTTTTTAGCCTGAGTCCTTACAGAGGTGCATTTGTGACAACTCATTTTTATATTTGGTATTCTGTATGTGCCGATGAAATATTGGTTTAATTACACAAAGGCTAAATTACAAGTTCATCTTGAAATTACCCAGAGTGTCTCCAATATAAGTTTCAGTGCTAGCGTTGATGTCATTTCTCGGTTCTCATCTCTAACACACTTGTTTTTAAATTACATGTTGTTGTGTATGCTCTATATGTTGAAATTTGAAATCCAAATTAGTACAACAATTGGAATGCAAATCATGGACTCAGGATATGGATAATGTTTGGTTCGCAATGTTATTTTGAGTACACAACACAAACTTGGGTGCACCGGTGTTC
>PVKM010025843.1:0-19702 GCA_004027735.1 Carollia perspicillata | reverse complement strand
CCTGGCCCCTTTCTGAGTTAGAGCTACTGGGAGGTACTCCTGTTGTAAACACATCTCTTGTCCTCAGGAGAGGCGGCGGATGCCGGGAGGCGCAGATTGGGCGGAGAAGGCAGACTGCGAACCATGTGGATGGACTTAGGGACAGACGGGAAATGACCACACTGAGAGCAAACGTTTCCCCAGTCACATGGCGCACCCCGGGCTAAAGTTTTTGGGTTTTTTTTTACATGAGGGGTGGAGGAGAAAGCCTTCTCTGCCCCCTCACGTGCAGTGCCGGGGACGCGCAAATTAAGCTGACAACAGGCAGGCGGACAGGAGAGAGGGCGCACAATTTCTGGTCAATATTCACGTACTTTGGAGTGCACAGAAAAGAGATCAAGTTCATGTAAGTGGGTAGACTTCGGGGCTTATATGACCTTTCAGCAAAGGGAAGAGGGCTTGGGCTTCAAGAGATGACAAATTGGGAGGAAGTGACTAGGAAGTAGGTGGGGGACCAATGGATGATAAGGGCTATTTTCGTGAGGTCTGTTCATGCCAACTCATCTCAGCGTGCACTCCCTGTCTTGGATGATAAGAATCCTTCTCTTTCCCCTCCTGGGAGGTGCGGGGGCACCTTTCTCGAAGGGAAGCTCACGCACTGCCCGTAGGCAGAGAAGGGAGGGCCGAGAGCTCCGTCTGAGCGGTTGATTCCCAGGGGCCCTTAGCACGAGAAACGCTTGGGCCAAAGCTGCCTTTCGGGGGTGTCATCCTGGCCCGGCTATGAAGCAGGCACCCCTGCTGCCCCTTTCTCTGGGTGGAGGGGTCTGGTGGACCGGTCCGGGCAGGCATGCCAGAGAGGAAGGCGGACGGAGCCACTGCCGCCTGACAGACGGACGGACCCCTGCATGCATGGCCCAGGTTGGCTTCATTTCTCAGATCTCCACAGCTCCTTTGTTCTCTAACTAGTTCCCTTCCATCTCAAGTCAACATGCTTTCAGGGAGCATTTGAATCCACCGATAAAGGAAATAGTGCAGGGAAAGAACAGCAAGGAACAAGAACAGACACTCGAGGTGGTTATGAGGCTGGGAGGGTGTCGGAGGAGGGCAGGTCCGACGCTTCTGGGGCCTGTGCTCAGAAAGGGAAAATGCACAGAGATGCAGGACAATGATGGGAGGTAGATAACGGCCTCACGCTCAGTTTCTTTCACTGTGTAAACTTTGGAAAACACAACTCTGTAGCCTAAAAAGAAAGGAAAGAAAGTGTTCTCTTAAACTCCCTAACTGATGGGTGCCCGGAACTTCGAGGTCAGCGGGAGGAAGGCGGGCACTGACGAACACGTGTTAAATCTGACTGCCGTGCCGGCATGAATGCCCAGCTGACCAGGGCAGTTCAGGGTTCGAGATCAGGGACCCAGTGCCTCAATTGCCCACTCTGGTTTTGCACAGCCCGTGACCAAAGGCTTGAAAACACTGGCCCCTGTCACGGGCGGCACCTCCTGGCATTGCTGAGAGAGGCCTGGTGACTCCACATGGTCCCAGAGAAGCCTAAATCTGTCTCTGCTTTGGAAAAACCACGGGATGCCTTCCCCTGACTCCTTCCGAACCAGTTTATGGTTTGAGTGTCTCCGACCGACGCCACTGTGTTGATCTGGGGAAGGTGAGAAACTAGATGTCACAGCTCCATGCTTCAGGAGCACGCACCGGGTTCCTCTGGCTCTGTAACACACCCCACAAAGTGCACAGCCTTTAACAATACCCGCTCATCTATTCCCTGGCTCCCAGTTCTGCAGGGCCGGAATCTGTGCCTGGGTTTTCCGCGCTGGGTGTTCTGGGACTGAAATCTAGGCGTTGGCTGGCCGTGCTCTCATCTGGAGACGCCGAGGAAACAATCGGCTTGCGTGCTCATTCAGGTTGCTGCTGGCAGGATTCATTTCCTTGAGGGTGTTGGACTGAAGTCCCCATTTCCGTTCTGGTTGTCAGCTCAGGGCCACGCACAGTCCTCCATTTCCAAGCCAGGGGTGCAGAATCTCCCTCACGTGGAACCCCGCACCAGGAAGAGCCCCGTCCCTCCTAAAGGTTCACCCGAGAAAGGCCCACCATGAATGACTTCCCTTTCTTCAAGCCAACTGATTGCAGACCTGCCTGGCGTCTGCAAACTCCCCTCACCGGATTAGCAGCTGGATTAGTGCTTGACTGCATGAGCAGGCAGAAATTTTCAGGGTCACATTAGAATTCTGCCTATTGCACATTTCTGAAAAAAATATTTTGAATATTGAATGCACGAGAAGACAAATGGAAACAAATCTGGCACATCTGTGGAATCAGCCGTAAGTGCAAGGCAGCGTACGTAGCTTTCTCCTAATCTCATCCCACACCTGCTGAGCATTTCTCTGTGTGCGGAGAGCCTGCACTCTCATTAACTATTCATGTGCGGCTCACGGCCGCTCGGAGCACAGGCCCACAGAGCGAGGCCTGGTGTCCCTCTTCCCCAGCACTGCGCCTTCCCAGATCCGGCCACCCTCCTTGCACTGCAAGAAAGTGCAGTTTCCCCTGGAGGGACTGCAGAGAGACTCTTTGGTGGCATGCAGTCATGTGGGGGAAGAGACAAGACCACATGGAAACGGGTAGAAGACCATGAGCCAGAGAGCAGGTTGGGACGGGAGGTGCTGGTTTATCTGCAGCAGCCACCTCCCTGGGACAACCGGGCAGCCGATGAGCAGGACCCAGCCGGGCGGTGTGGCGCGGGCTGCAGACCTCCATGGGGGCTCCAAACCAGACTGATATCAATGGAGGTAATTGGGCTTGTGGGCAGCTGCGGCCAGGGAGGTCACTCCTTAGGTGGCGACACCAAATTTTCTGCTGGCTGTGGCTATTATGTCCCCAGTCCCATGCTGACAAGTGGCAATACTAAAGCAGGTACCAGGTCGTCTGTCATTTCCCATCACTCGAAGCCACTCTGGGAGAGGCAGAGGTCCGCCGAGTGCCCCAGGGACCAGGTCTGAGGGCTGAGGGGAGGCCGGGGCTCAGGGCTGTCACCAGTGCTCAGTGCTCTGGTCACGATCGTGACCAGAGAGAGACCTGTCCCTTAGTATCATGACGGGGGGACTGAAGTGACTGAGTTCATGTCAACTGGGGGCCTTCCCAAAACTGGACAGTCAGAGCTCGGAGGGGAGTCGTTTGTGGCTTCAGGAGGGAAACAAGGCAAAAACTGGAAGAAAAAATTTCATGCCAAATTGACCAGACCCCCCCCAATGGGTCTCGCCACCCCAGAACCCTGGGTCTCGGGCTTCCTGGCTACTCCACGGGCTCCTGAAAGACACGCCCAGTGCCTGTTCCACGAGGGGAGGAGGAGACACACGGGCTGGAGAGGCGGCCAGCCTCAGCCCGCTCCCCCAGCCCCGGTGCAGGCCCTCGGCAATGCACTGCCCTGCACACCACGGGCCTTCTCCTCCTCGCGGTCGAGCAGCGGAGGCTGAGCCCTGGGACGTGCCGAGTCCCTCCTGGCCGTAAACCCTGGCTCCTAACGCAGGGTTCTGAGTATCTGCGCCACATTACAGAGCCTCTCTCTGGGATCAATCACAGCACCCAGCAGCCTTCCACAGCCCTCCTCTTTTTCCTGCTGTTACTGCCCAATCAGCACTAGAAAGTATTCAAATCTGAAGAAATAATTCACGGAATGTGTCTTTTTTTAGCACCAGCTGGAACAAACATCCATACATCAGCAGTTAATTGCCCGCATGCGGAGCCCCGTGTCGTGCGCCAGGAAGTGCGCTGTAAAACGTTACTTTAATAGGACGCTGTTCGCCCAAACACACGCGATCCGAGTGGCACCGGGCCGGCAGCCCGGCTCATTCAAAACCTGCCACAGTCACCTTGCACGATTTGACCCATGTCGACGAGACCGTCTAAAAAAAGTTCATGAAATAATGAACATGGGGAGACAAAGCCCTGGGGGCCCGGTTTACACACCGCGTTCTGTGGGAGGCGTCGCCGGAGCGGAGGGAAGGGCGACGTCCTTGGGAAGCACGGCTGGCGGGAGGCGGGCCCCGCCGTCTGGGAGGGCGCTGCAGCTCCGGCCCAGAGGGTTTTCAGTTTTCTCTGAGCAAACTCCTGAGTCATCTCGAGCCTTTCCCTCCTTCACGGCAATCCTCCGGGCTGTCCCTTCGGAAGGCTCCCAGAAGGCCGGAACCACACCCCGCCTGTCACTGCTTCCACGGTCTGAGCCAACGGCCTGTCTCCCACACCTGCCCATCACTTCCCAGAGGATGGGAGCCCCCCACTGGTCTCCCCTGGTCTCTTCTCCACGTGTCAGCCGGGCGCGTACCACTCTTGTCGGTTCCTGTCACTTGACTCCACGAAAAGGAACAGCCACAGCCCTAGAGAGCCCCTCCTTTCCTCCGCACTCCTCTGTCCACGCAGCCGCACGACACGGCCACGATGGCCGGCGTGGCCCCGAGCTCTCCACCCACCCTCCTGGAGGCGGCAGGGTGCCCCCTGCCTGGATGTGCCCCTCTCCCTCAGGTTCTGCCCAGAGTGACTTAGTGGCCTTTCTACGTGATAGTGTCACTTGTGCCCCCGCCCCCAGCAGTCCTAACCTTTCCTGTTCTTGCCTGCTTCGTTCATACAACTTAGTACCTTTAATCTAATGCTTTCATGCATGATACATTTTTAATTCCTGCTCCCGCTGCCAGAACGTAAGCCCCACGAGGGCAGGGACCCCGCTGTGTCTTCTGGTGTGTCCCGGACACCTGGAACGGTGACGGGCAGATGACAGCTATCGGGCAAAACTGAGTCTCCTGCTCATCTGAGTGGAGATTCAGACTGAACAGCGCATGTCAGTGCTATAGAACGAGCCAGAATGGGTTCGTCTAGATGCTGTTTGCTGCGACTCCTCTTCCAAACTGTCTAGCGATTATCTGGGAATGCGCTCAGCCAAGAAAACAGGATTCCAGCTAATCTCTAGAATACATTTGCACTGATTGCATCAAAGAACCACACCTGCTGCCTCCCACACTTTTCAATGCAGTCACCTCCCTACCACCCAGTGAGCACGCAGTAATCCCTTACCTCCTCCCCATAAACTTTAATTTGTACATAAAACTATTTTGGATGAAGCCCATTCACTGCTATAATTTAAGGCTACTTCACTGTACTGGTCCCCATTCCAGAAGAAACAGAGGGTGCCCCCCAGTTAGGGCGAGCGGAGGAGAGGTGGGAGGGGCAGTGTGTGTTTCTCACTGAGCCCCAAGGAACCAGAGCTGGGGAGACAGAGGGCGATCTCCCCTCTCTGCTGTCCCTCCCTGTCCTGCTGGCTCCCCGCTGGCTGAACCCACCGGGACCAGAGAGAGCAGGAGGACCACTGAACCCGGCTCAGACCGCAGCCTGTAAGAGCTCGGCGCGGCGTGCACAAGGATGGGAAGGCAAGGGAGGCAGCCTGTGCCCTCAGCAAGAGCCTGGGTCCCCAAGAAAGAGATCGGCGAATCGGCTTTGCCCGTGGACAGCAGAGCTCGGAATCTACTGCACCTCCTAACACAGAGGACATGTTCTAGATGCTGCAAAAAAAAAAAAAAAAAATCACATTCCATTCTGTTTTACTCCTCATTTTTCAGTGCTGGTTGCAACCCATCAAACTGACTCCACAGCCCACAGCTTGCACATCCCTGCCGGGGCCCATCCCTCCCTCCATTAGAAAGTAAAATCGCTAGGGCCTTGCCAGAGGGAGAGGCTCGTCCAAGTCGATGTGGTGGCTATTGTTTGGAAGGAGGTGGGTGTGTACATGCGCAAAAAAAACAAACCACTCCTTTTATCTATCCAAATGTTCTCTTCCAAACCACACGCACATCAGCGTGTTTTTGAAAGGTTTTTAGGGATGCAGGTGTCGGGAGGCACCTCCACTTAACAGTCAGTAAAATAAACAGTCTTGTGCCGAGAAAGAGGGATGACTTCCGAGACGCGGGGGACCGAGGTCAGGACGCCTCTGCGCAGGGGGCTACTTGGGACCAAGCACCGACCCCTTCGGGAGGGACGCCTTCCACCCCCCCCACCGCCGCCTCCCAGGTAAAGCAAGGGGTTCGTGCCGCCTCGTGAAGGACACTTGCTGGACGCTGGGAGTGGCCGTCGACAGCTCCCTGTGCACCACGTGGAGGCCTGGGAGGCCAGCAAAGGCCACAACCCGGCCTGTGTGCTGCGTGTCACCGGCAGTGGCACAGGAAGGCGCTCTGCTCGCCGGGTCTGATGACTTAGAAAAGCGGCAGGGCCCGTCCCCACCTGGGCAGGACTTGGGGCCCTTCCCTCATTTCCAGTCGGGACGAACAGCCCTGATGACTTCGAAGGGCCGTAAATGACTCCTCTGTGCCGGGCCCTGGTTGGCCGGGGCTCCACCTACAACCCACAACATCCACACACATTCCACAGAAAAATAAATACTGCTGTGACCAGGTTGGTGCCATGCCACTTAAAACGGCCATTTTCATAAGGACTCGTTCTAAAAGCGACGTTGTTATTTCAGCATGTGCCTTTGAAAGCCGGCTTTCTGTATCTCTGGTGTTATGTTTCCATTGCAGGGAAAAAAAACCAAACATGAACTCTTTCAGCAGTCGGAGGGCTGACATACGTTTCGGGGGAAAAAAAAGTCAGGAGAAAATACATCACTCCCTGCTTTCTTGGGTCCGAGCCAGGATTCCCACCGCCCGCCCCGCCCCAAGCCCCAGCTACCTAAGGGAGACCTCTGTGCCGGGCCGCAGGGCCGACGCCCTCTGCCCATCTGTCTGCCCTGCTCCGTTTCCCTCCAAACAGTGTTTCCTTTCCTGCCCCCAGAGGTCACGAGGGTCTCCTGCCGGTTAGATGCTGTGTGTGTGTGTGTGTGTGTGTGTGTGTGTGTGTGTGTGTGAGCAGCATGCATCCCTGCGTGTGCACACACATGCGTGTGCACGTGAGCTGTGGGAGATGAGGGGAGGGCACGACGAATAAAACACAGTCCCTGAATAAGTTTATCATTTTGATGCGGAGACGAGACAGAACAGATAACAGGTGAAGTCACCGTCCAAGGAACGGAGGCCTGAATGGATTTCTCCAAGGACCGTCATTGGCCCAGGGCAGTCCCACTCCAAACCTGGGGCCCTTCCGGCTTCTGCAAACTTCGATTCGTCGGTAGCAGGAAAACACGAGACACGCTTGCAGCTTAGCTTCCTGACCGCCGACGGAACGGCCGTGGCTGGCAGAGCAGGGCCTGGCCTCTCTCGGCCTTGACCGTGCCCAAGGCGCACACACCCCTTCTTGGCCACAAGCACGCTTTCCCCACCCGGGCGCCCACTGTACTTGCGAAGTGACTCGAGATTGTTTTCCTAACGTCCTTCTGTGAAAAGTGTATTTACTTTGCGAAAAAGTCAGTAGCATTTTCACTTCGGGATAGTTTCAGGCTTACAGAAAAACTGGCCTACAGGATGGAGGGTGTCTGTCTGCTCCGGACCCAGGGTCCCGCCGTCACCGCCTCACGTCACTGTGGACTGCGGGCCTGACGACGGCAGCCATGCGGATACGTTAGTATGAACTGAAGTCCGTTCTTCAAGATTTCTCTGGCCTAATGTCCTTTTTCTCTTCCAGGACCCTGTCCAGGACACAACACAGGCGGCCCCAAGGACCCCTTGGCTCCTTTGGCCGTGACGGCTTCTCAGACTCCCCGGGACGCTGGGGCCCAGACAGTTCGGGAGAGTGTTGGTCAGGGAGTTTGTAGGACGTCCCTCCACTTGGCTGGTCTTTTTTCCGCATCATTGTACAGGGCTGCGTTCACCTTTGGGGATTCGAGTACCGGTGTCTTGTGGAGAGATGCACGCTCCGTGAAGTATGGGTTTTGAACACCGATCAGTGCCCCACAGGGACTGTGTGAATTACAAGGAACATATCCGTGCAAAGAGTCACTTGCAGGAAACTGCGCTGGACGAGTTCCTGGGACTCACACAGAACTCGGGCTTCGGCTCCCTGAGGTGCATGTGGACGTTCCCCGGTTTAGCAACCAAGCACAGGGCGGTGTCCAGCACGGGCCATCGGCCGTGCCAACTCCAGCATCTCGGCAATGGAACAAACCCAGATGCTATTTCTCACTCCTGCCGTGGATAAACTCAGGGCTTCTGGGCGGAGCTGCCCTTCTCCCGGCGCTGACTTACCCCTCGTACTTCTTCTCTCCTGCATCCGCCCAGCTCTGGCTAGCTCTTACCCACCTGAGTGCGTGCACAGGAGGGGAGAGGGCGTGGAAACTCAGGAGGGAGGTGGTGGTGGCCAGACTCAGAAGTGCTCTGCATTATTTCTGCCTGCACTCCATCGGCCAGAACTCAGTCACGTGGCCCTACCTGACTGCAGAGGAGACTGGGAGCTGTGAGCACCCGGCAGCCTCCGTCATGCTGTGAATTTATGTCACACGGCATTTCCAGCGGATAAAAGGGGACACAGTGGCCTCGAACACGCAGGGTGCTCTTTCATTAAGGATATCCCTGTGCGGGTCCTACCAAGAACTGGGGGGCCATGGTGTCTTCTTTAGAGGGACTCCCGTTATCATACTGATATCACGTCTCCTAAAATGCTGACGTCTGCCCTTTAAAGCAATATACACAGAAGGAGGAGAAAACAGGGGCAAATCATCATGCCAAAAAACGTGCCTTGCACTTAATGGACATAAAATGTTTTAAACAGATATTTGGGAGAAAGAGCTCCCAGTAGCTACTTTTACAGAAACAGAGGCTGCACAGGGCCTCGGAAAGGAAGCGGAACCTCAGAGCACCTCTCAGCCCAAGGCCGAGTTCGCCTACACACGTTTCTGGAAAAGAATGGACTGGGCTTCCCCTCCCCGACCGGCCTGTTCTCACTCTCATTTCCTAACGACCTTCCTCACTCTGGGCTGCAGCGTGTCTGGGTGCTGATTGTCTAGTCGTCTAGACAGCGATGACATTACGGCCGAGTTATGCACAGATAACCGCGCTGTCACCTTTTCCACGCCGCCCACACACATTGCTCCACTGAGCACTCTTGGCCAGGGCGATTTCTCTCCGATCCTTATTTTCACCGTGTAAGCGGAGAATGCTGCTTACTTCATCGGGCCATCCAGTGAACAGAGCCTTTTTTTTTAATACTTCAAATGAAATATGAGAGTGTTGAAGCTAAAAGAAAGAAAGAATGTTCCTGTGTCTCATACCTTTCTGTATGTGAGGGCAGCCAACCCTATGGAGTTTTTTTGTTTTCCTTTTTTGCTTCATTCACCAAGGATAGATCTTAGGCAGGTCCCTCAAATAGTCTGACTACAAATCATCCCCACCCCAATGCGCTGGCGTCCCCGAGACCGTCTGATAAAGAAGCCCCAGGAATTTCTGGAGAGGCCACTGTCTTACCCAGGAGCAGACCCTGGATGCAACCGAGCTGCGTGTGTCTGCACGGCCTGCCTGCTCCCGGGCACAGACGCAGTAGAACAGACACTCGTGAGGCTGCTGAGTGCATTCAAGATGAAACTTGAGAGAATTTTTTCGTTCTAAAGCGTCGTTGGCCTCCCGTGTCGTGTCAGTTGCCTGAGAGCGTTTGTTCTGTTTTCACAGAGCACCGTCTTCATGAAGAATGAGGGCCGCGATGTCGGGGCGGCTCCCAAACCCGCCCGAAAGGGGGAGACTTGGCAGTCGCTGCAGAAAGGAACACCCCTATGGCTTGGAAAGAGGGAGGGCGTTCCAGACACAGCGGATAACGAGGTTTATTTTTGGCGTGGGGAGAGGGAAGGGTCAGAGAGACCTGGAAGAAGCTTGTTTGGCCAAGGAAAGGACACAGACCGGGAGGAGCGGGCGGCGCAGGGGCTCGGCCGAGGGGTGGGCGCGGACACGGCAGGCCCTTTGCGTGAAGGGCCCGGCCGCGCCGAGTCCTCTGCTGTTCCCACCACGACGATCCGCCCTGGGGTCCACGCGCTCCCTAAGAAGGCCCCCCTGCGTGCAAATCTGTGACTGGATGGCGTCAGCGCCTTCCCCTCTCCTGTGACGTCAGCCTGCTGGCTCTCTCTGATGACAAGACACCCAACCATGAATTTACGGCTCACACACGCAGGTCTGCATTCAGGCCTCTGTCGGGACAGGGTGGGTAGGCCCATAGGGGAGGCAGGGGCGTGGGGCACCCTGGACAGTCAGAGGGCCCGGGACGTTTCTACAGCCTCCGGGAAGGGCAGCTGTTGTCCTGCTGTGTCCGGCTTCTCTCACTGATCATAACGCCCTCGAGGTCCGTTCCGCTTTACGACGTCTGCACTTCATTCCTTGTTTAAGTCTAAGTAAGATTCCACCTCGAGGGGTGCATATTGCCTATGTGTGCGTGTGATACACGTCCGGAATTTTCTTCACCCACTCATCTGCTGATGAGCACTTGGGTGGCCTCCACCTTTTGGCTATAAACATGGGCACAGATATGTCCTCATCCTCAAATAGTGTGCCTCTCTCTTCTCACCACTCCTGAACACCTTCATCCCCTCCGTCCTCTGGACAGGACTGACCCCGGACCAGACTCTTGCTCTGCAGCGACGCCCTTTCGGGGCCATTCTCGGCAGGGAGGGCTGCAGGGGCTCGGCGGGGACAGCGAAGTAGGACTGGGGAGCAGAATCCCATGCTGATGGGGGCGATTGGGGGTGGGGGCCAGGACCTGGCTGATGCTGTTCTGTCAGAGCCAGGACAGTGTTTTCGCTCATTCCGTAAATTACAGATCAAGAGAATCCCTCGGTCGGTTAAAAAGGGCCACTTTCCACATTTTATATAAAACCAAGAAAGCATCACGTGCCCGTACCACGGAACAGTATTCCTGCTTTTCTGTGACGTGACTTGGGAGATCGCATGGACGCTTACATGCTGGGTGTTTGCCCTGTGTTAAAGGCAAGCAGAAAACCGACCATCTAATGATTTGGGCAAGAGGAAGGGGAGGCACGAGCTGTCACCCCAAAGACAACGAGAAGCTCAAACTGCATGCGCGGTCACCCAGCCGAGGCTCGCTTCCTCGCCGTCCACCGAGCCCGCCTCCTCTGCCCTCGGTGCCCTCGGCGCCTTGCTCACTCCCACCCAGGGCCCTGCGGACAGGACCGTCCGTCTCCAGACGTGTTCTGTGACGCGGGATCCCAATCAGGAGAGATGCGCCTTGTGCCTGAGCGAAGGCTGTGGAGCCTGGAGCGTCACTAGGCTTTTCGGTCCTTCCTGCTTCTCTTCCCCGTAAATGACCGAGAGCTGATGCGAACCCCCAAAAGTTCGTTTTAAGAACACACCATTTATTACCTCGCTGCAGAGAGTCAAGGATTGTTTGGTTGGCCTATCGAAGGTTCTCCTACTTGCAACATTCTTATCTGCGGGGGGGACCAGTTTTCGTTGGCCTGACCAACGGCCTGCTACAAACAGCGCCAGTCTTCTGTGCTAGGAACAGCGAAAGCTTACCTCTCCGGGGGGAAATTCTGGCTTCTATTTATTTATCTTGCTCTTTTTCCCTCAACAACTGCTGTTCTCTGTAATCTAAATGTCTGCAAAAATAGCAGTTATGTAAACATGAATGCACAAAAAACTACCATTTCGATGTAGCCTGCAAATCCCGGAGGGTAAACACGAAGGAATCAGGAGATGGTTTCCCTCTGAGCAAGGGCAGGGGATCCGAAGCCTTTCTGTCCGTCCAACCAGGCCCCCAGATCTCTTCCGGTTCAGACTGTTGAGCAGGCCTGAGTTGTCATTTGTTTTGCATTTTAGTAAATGTGTTTCTTCTGCCCCCATCAGGTGCCCCTTTCTTTACCCACAGCAGACTTACATGTCTTGTATCTGTACTGATTGATTTCCCAGAGTTAAACACGAGTATTCCTTTTCTAATGTAATAATGTAATAAATATGTCATGTTATAATGTAATATATATAATAATAATGATGTAACATTATAATGTAACAAATATACGCAACCGAGCCAGGGCAGCTTTGAAAACACACTAGCATTAAATAAACCCAGTGATCCCACTGGCTTTCATGAATTCATAGATACGTACGTGCCTGTAGTGGGGAAAAAATAATCTTTACATTCTGAGTAGAAATTCTTTCCCAGGAAAGTTCATGAAACCTTGTTAAGATTCATATAATTCTAGAAGGCATTGGACCAACAGGAGAAAAAGACAAACGGAGGGGAGATGGGGTTTAGAAAATTTACAAAAACCAAAGGGCAGGTAAGCTGTTTTCACCTGTGGGTAAAACCACCTCCAGCCTGGGGGGCAGGAGTGAAGTCCCCACCTCCAATCACACGGTTGGTTCCCCTAGCAACCAGCTCCCATTCTTAGGTTACCTGAGGGCTTTCCAAAAGTCCCTGCATTCAAAGAAACTCAGGTGTGGTCGAAGGGGGCTTGCTCTAATCACTTAGGAAACTCCAAAGATTTTGGGATCTCTGTGCCAGGAAGGGGAGTGAAGACCAAATATATACTTCTTACTATAAACCACACTATCACACACACGATGTAATCGAATTCTGAATGGTGATGTTGCTATATATTCGAGTTTTAACATAATATAGCTTTATGAAATTTATCACATCTTATAGTGTTAGGTAAACAAGCCATTAACTGAACACCAATTAGTCCTTAAAGTTGCTTTTAGAATTTAATTGTTTTTTAAGACTGTGATAAACTAGATGACTAGCAATAAAACTGATAATTATGAAATTAACAGATTTGATATTTGGCTATAATTCAGGGAATAATTCCTCATTAAAAAATTAAATGTTAAATGTTATAGAGATAAAGTGCTAATTTTAAAGATCATTGCCTTGAAATTGGACTTGTTTTTAAGAGAAAAGTAAACTGAATTTGTATTAAAAACAAACAATTATATTTTTTATGTCAGTGGAAAAAACGTTTGTTGTTTTAAATGACCACAGAATCATTAAGTTACATCCT
This sequence comes from Carollia perspicillata, assembly GCA_004027735.1. Classification (NCBI taxonomy): domain Eukaryota; kingdom Metazoa; phylum Chordata; class Mammalia; order Chiroptera; family Phyllostomidae; genus Carollia; species Carollia perspicillata. Next base: position 6,807 of record PVKM010025843.1, on the reverse strand, counting down.
TTGTGAAAGACGGCTCCCAAGTTGGGGTTTTAAACTCTGTTTACTGTCTTCCTCTTAATTCCGGATAGTTTGGAAATGTACTTTAGTTTTCCCCACAAAAACGTTACTCCTTTCTCTAAATGAAATTTGCTTTCTTTAGTATATCGGGAAAGTAAGGCCCTCGGCCCATCAGACCTAATTCTGTCCATAGAAAACATTTTAAATGCATACACGCCCACATTTGTGGGTGTGCACCCACCCCCCCACCCACCCCTTCATAGTAAGTTTTTAAACGGTAAGGGAAAAAAACCTCCATTACTTTCCAAGTTTCGGATCAACAATAACAATAATTTGATTATAGAGTTTCCTTCAAGAATTTATTTTTTTACTTCTATAACGTTAAACACTATTTAGCTTTTAAGTAGGTAATATACACACGTGGAAAAAGATTTTAAAGGCACCAGAGGACACACCCTAAGAGCTGAGTCTCCTTTCAAACCTCCTCAAGTCTCCTGGTTTCCTTCTCCAGAGTTTACTGGCGCTCACGGCTGTTTAAACGCCCCCCTAGGCCAGTTCTAGAACAGCTGAGCAGCTATCGGGACCCCGCCTGGGGGAAAAGTAACACGACCCTTGTGTATGACCAAAATGGCCTAGTGGCTGCATTTCAAAAGTCAAAAAGAAACCCACAAAACGGTGGGATTGATATTATTATTTTACTTTCACTTAGCCCAATATAGACAAAACGTCCCTTTAACATGCACACAATATAGAAATATTGATGAAATGTTTTACGTTTTCCCTACCAAGACTCTGAAATCCAGCGTACAGTGCAAAACCAGGGCACGTCTCCCCTAGGGCCGGCCGCCCACCAGCCCGTCACTGTCACCACACTGAACAGCACCGTTCTATACCGTGTCCTGGAATGTAAGACTCCTTTCTTAGGGGGGAAAAGGAAGCATTTTTAAATGCTCACATGCAATACACATTGTTCTTCACTTTCTGTCTATTTTAGACATTGTTAGGACAGAGTTTTATATATATGTCTACACATTATAGAAAAATTAGAAAATATAGCGGAACAAACTTCACATCATCCATAGCCCTATTTCAGTGTTTTAAGTAAAGGCACGAGGACAGCTCCGAACCTCCAGGAAGAAGTATATGAGACACACAGATTTTCACCAAAAGCTCGCAGGCCTGAGCACGCTGCCCGGAACGCCGTCCAGTCGCGGTTCTCCCAGCGAGATAAGGGGCCTCGCTAACCGGAGTCCGTGTGTATTTTCTGTCTGAGACCGGAGTCTCCCCTCTCCTATGAACCCCTTCTCCTTCCCTGCCACTCAGACGGAGAGCCACAGGGGGCACAGGCTAACAGCTGGGGGGGTTGCTTTCCCTTTTTGACTTTGGCTGGGGTGGGGGGCAGGCAGTGCCTGCCACCGGGCCGACGGCACGCGTGGCCTTGGAGAGCAGGGGTGCGTGGGCTCCTGCGCTGGCGGCAGCCAGCGTGTGGCTCCATACAGCTGTGTTTGGATATGTAGATATGGTACAGAAATTTGGAAAATTACCATGTGAAATTATTGTTTATCTTTTCTTCTCAGGGGAACAAAGTTTTGAATAAGCTTTTCATCGACGAATAAAAATCTCAGTGTCTGGTGAGCTATGAAGTACGCATTATAAAACCACGGGGCTCGGCGCCCTGGAAAGCACGCCAGGCCCTGCTCCGCCCCGGGGAGAGCCGCCCCGGGCCTGGGGGAACGTGCCCGCCAGGCCTCCACCGCCCTCCACCGATGGGGGGTTTGTACACCTCACCACCCCCACAGTTCTTGCCATACGTCAGGGCGATGTTTTAAAAGCCTTTCTTTCCAAGTAACTATTTCTAATCTTACAAGAAAGTGTGTTATTCACCAAAGTACCGCAGTTTTTCCTAATACGTCCTCACGGTCCACACCACAGACAACTGTTTGTATGGCCCCTGAGTTAAGGTGAGTTTCTTTACGTTGAAACGGTTGGAAGAATAAGAGAGGCAGATTTCAGAACATACAAAAATGAGATGAATAAAGTTTTATTGGATCACTGCGGCCCTCACCTATTTGCTGCTCACTGCAGCTGCTCTCACGTCATGCTGAGTGGTGGCGACAGAGACCACAGGACCCCGGGCCTGAAGGGTTTACTCAGAGCTGTGGGAATACAGGTGGAATGCTGGTCATTCCTTGATTTTGTTACATAAAAACCTTTAAGGCCAAAAGCATCTCTGAAAGCAAGGCTTTATGGAGCCACATGCTGGCTGGGAAAAGGACCAGGTCCCGGAACATCCAGTCCAAGCCACCAGCAGCCCGGCCGGATGGAGGAGACAGGTATGTGTCCACCGCCTGGGGCTGGCCGGCTCTTACTCGGTGAGTTTGGGGAAGAGGGACATTAGTAGTTTTGAAAGCCTTTCCACGGGCTGCAGATGGCGGGGGCGGGTGGGAAAAGGAGCAGGGGGCAGTTCTGGGATAGGCGCAGGGTCTCTAAAAAACAAGTGTTTGCAGCCTTTGGATTGGTGGTGGGCAGCAGCCCGGGAAGTCCCTGCACAGCGGGACCCAGCGGAGGCTGGCGGCCACCTGTCCCCAGTTACATAAGAGTTGACGCAGCACACGGAGCGGATTCAGAGTCTCCGCACAGGTGCAGGGACGGGAGTGGTCTTTGTTGGTCGCGGTTCTCAGCTCTGATCCACTCACCTCTCCCCTGCGCCCTCCAGCCCGCTGTCCGTTAGTGTAGCACATCTCGGAATTTTGCTCTTGTCGGGTCGCAGTACCAGAAAGCCAGCCGGAGTTTGCAGGAAGGACAGGTAACATTGATGCAGGCACTCAACCCGCACCAGGCACGGAACTACGTGACTTGGTGGAGTTTTCTTTTTAATGAAACCACCTCGTGAAGCAGGGGGAAGTATCGGCCCCAGTTTTGAAGACGAGGACGCTGAGGCTTGTCCGGGCCCTGCCCTCGCAGGCTTGCCAAGCCACAGGAAAGCAGCGGAAGCGGGATTTGATTCCAGGTCTCTGATACCAGCCCTCCCCCAGGACTCACTCGGAAGACACAGATGCCTCTGGGCGATGCAGAAAGGGCCCTTCCATGGGAGGGACTGCTGACGAAAGGACTGTGACAAAGAACTTAACGGGACAGAAACTGCTCAAATGCACCTATCTGCAAAATGCATAACAATGCAAAAGTGGAAATTATACATTCAAAATGGTAAACAGTGCATTGGCATGTTAAGGAGGAGTGGTCTACTCTGTGAACCTGAGAAAAAGGACACCTACTAAGAAGGGCTCCTGGTGGCCAACTGGGCTGAAATTAAAAAAAAACAAACAAACAGCACAGGGGCCTTTGACTCCAACTGCACTTCGCAGACAAGCCTGCACTGGACTGCCCGCCCTGACCGCCTGTGCCTGTGCTGGTTCCTGCCCTCCTGAGCCTGCCCTTATAAAGGAGTTCCCTGGAATCCTATTTCAACCAATAGGATCGAGGCTTTCCCCCTCCAGTCTGCAGCTGTGTGGCTCTGACCAATCAGAGCGGCTCTATTCTGAGCAATCAGTGACCAGAGGTAGGGACTTGTCTCTAGGTAAATGAGCCTGCTCCTCTCTGGCTCTGGGAGTGCCCTCTCCACCAGAGACTGAAGACACTAGACTGTGTTCCCAGATGCGGATGGGGGGGCTGAAACACCAACGACGACTCCCCAGGGCAGAGCAGACCAGTGGGGAGCGGAGCTGCCCCTCTGCAGGGGGGTGTGGCCCCAGGGCCGCCTGTCCCAGCCAGGCTGTTTTCACCGCCATGTCACTGTTGAGCTGTTGGTGCTAAATGAAGTTTGCTTCTTCACCGCACCCCAAATCAGGGGCTCCTGTCGGCAGGGAGTTGGTGCCGACGGCCATCAGCTCACCACTCAGAGCTTCCAGAGCTCCCAGGGCTCCCAGGGCGTGGCCACCGCCAATCCGTGACAGGGCTGTCACTGGTATAGAGTCACACGCAAATAATCGAGACAGTGTACGAGTTTCCCGTGGGAGTACATCATTTACTGTAAAGACAGTCCTGTATCGTGAGATTAAATCTTCTCAAACTGTGGGTATAAAACACATTCTCTGGTACGAGTAATCACGCTGTGTGGTAGGTATTTTTTAATGTATTTACTTGACTACAGAAAACGCAAACAGCTCTATTTTGGTCAAGTGTTTATATAGCTATTTGGTCATTTGTGTGTGTGTGTGAATTTTATTTCTTGGTCTGTGGATCCTAACATCTGGGCATCTGCTTGTCTTTGACCTTGTAATTCGAGTTCTAGGAAATGATACTCCAGAAATAATGTGTGATATACAGAACATTTCATAAACAAAAATGTATATATGCCGCATTATTTGTATAAAGCAAAATTTCAAAGTCAAGCCAGGGAATACGTAAATTATGGTATAGCCGCACGAGAAAATAACAGGGAGCACCTGAAGATCTCTTGTGTAATTTGATGACTGGGGAAGTGCTCACGGTGTGACGTTAAAGGTAAATAAAGAAAACTACACGCGTAAGTATAACCTCGACTTCGTGAAAATTAAATGTATGATTCTAACATGCGGAAGTACCAGGACTGAGTGTTCCGCGGTGTGATTTTTTCCAGATCAGGAATGCTTTCCCCCACTGTTCCGTTTCCCTGCACGCCGGCCTTCTGGAACAAACATCGGCTATGGCGTGTGCAACCTCCGGGCTTTGGCCACCAGCCTTGCATGTTCTCTCCCACCGTCCTCCTCCTGGTGTCCTCCGCTTCTGTGTCCTGGGAGAACTCTAAATGCGCCTTCCTGCGGCATCGATTCTGCAGGTAGCGCCTGACGAGACTTCTGACCCCACCTCATCCCGGTTCTCCCTTGAACCCCTGCCCCTCGCTCCGGGCATCAGCTGCTGCCTCAGAGACCACAGAGTCTTACCGCCCAATCGCCAAGTCGCTGTCCTACGGTTGCCAAGGTAAAAGGCTTCCTCTGAATGCACTCGTCAGACTCATATTCCTTTCCTCTTTGCTGCAGCGATTGGCAGTGGGCTGTGTTTTACTCGGTTTATCCCTGACGGAAGGGAGATCTCAGCGGACCTAGGGTTTTCCAACCGGGGGCGAGGCCGCTGCCCCTCCCCTGTCCCTGTCGTCGTGGGGCAGTCAGCCCCTCTCGGACCCAGAGCTGCGTTTCCTTGCTGAGCATCCGTTGGACTGAAGTGGGGTCTGCTCCCTCACTGCTGGGGTCTCTGCCTCCGAGAACTAGGGGGAACAAGAATGCCTCAGGCTGCAGAGCTGACCATAAGGTTGCTCAGTGTCCCTGTCTGACCTCCTCAACGCCGTCCCCACTGTCACGGGCGAGTCCCGTCCACCAGAAATCCCTCTGTTGAAGTCCCCGCCCCCACAACCCTGGAACGTGGCCTCCTTTGGAAACGGGGCCCCTGAAGATGTCAAGCAGTTAGCGCCATACACGGATATCAGAGTGGGCCTCCCCTGTCACGACTGCGGTCTTTATTAAAAGGGGAGATATAAAGGCAGACAGACGCACACACACACAGACCCCCCCACACAAGGAAACGCCGTGAGAAGATGGAGGCCGAGCCCCGAGGATGCTTCGTGCAGCCAAGAAACACCGGCCGTGGCCAGCAAGTCACCAGAGTGGGGCCGATCGTCCCTTGCAGCCTCGGAGGTATCCACCTCTGCTGACCTTGGACTTCCTGTCTCCAGAACTGGGAGGCAATCCGTGTCTGTGGTTGGAGCAGCTCGGTACGTGGTACTTTGCTACAGCGGCCCTTGAGAACAATACGCACACCCCAGGCCCACCACCGTGCTCTGGGGGCCCGCCTTGGTGAGCTGAGGACTGGTCTTCCCTGGCTGCGTCTCAGTCAACTAGTGCGTGCGTGACCGCAGAACGGCCTCGTGGTTTCTTACTCGCGCTGCGCTGTTCCCCCGCCTCCGGCGTGCTGTTTTTCCGGGACTAAAGGGTTCCCAAACTCGGTGTGCAAAACAAGAGAGCCTCGGGCAGAGCCGGGCAGGTCGGTCACTCCGCTTTTCCCAGAGTCCTCGCAGTTTCCCACGTGTCTCTTTCTATGTTTTGTCCTCCTAAACTCACATTGGGGTCACCCGATCTGATCAGACCCACACAGGAGCACGACTCCTTCCCACCTGCGCCCCCAGCACTCCGCGCATAGTAGGTGCTCCGTTAATATCGCGAACGGAGCACGTGGTAAGAAAATTGCCATGTCCTCTCAGGGTTAGGCCCGCACAAAGGCCGCCACCCACAGACTGCTAAGTTCCGGGCACCGCTCTGCCACAGCAGCCCTGCCATCCTCCTCGACCGGCGGCCGGAGGGACGCTCCCCCGGGAGCCTCCCATGAAGCACCCGCCGTGTTTCACAAAGAGGCTGAGAGCCCAGCACGGTCGCTCAGCACACGAACGAGGCCGCTGTCCCGCAGCAGAACGCACAGTTCAAGTCCCGTGGAGAACCAGACTTCACCCTGAAGGTGTCCGAGTGGTGTCGCTCTCGAAAACTAAGGGCAGCCTTCACCCCGAAGGTCACCTAAACCGCCCTTTCTACAGGAAGTGTACGAGCTGAAAACGGTTAAGGGGACTAAGTGGTGATGGAAAAATATAACAAAGATTATATTAAAAAATAAAAAAATAAAAGATTTTCTATTGTTATTCTTTAAAAAACTGATTAATTTTCCTGAGAAATGATTACAGAGTACTGTGGAATACCTCTCTATTATATCAATAGTGAGCATCTTTATAACATATAGCTATAGTCCTCCAAATGAATTATTAATATTAATATTTCACTGTATAAATAG
>PVKM010025842.1:0-19702 GCA_004027735.1 Carollia perspicillata | reverse complement strand
TCATTTTTATAATTAAATGTAGCTCTCTATATTGGAAAATAGCTACAAATAACTTTTTAAAAAGCATATCAAAACTGATGCAGACAACAAACTTCATTAAAAATTTATGCAAAAGAACCATTCATATAGAATTATCTTCCAATTTCAATTATTATTAATTAAATAGCCTGGGATAAAAGAAGTTATAAAATGATACATAATGTATAATACATGACAGATATATATATATATATATATATATATATATATATATATATACATATATATGATGATATGATGTTTGGTATACACAAACACACACACAGATTTTATTCTAGATACAAAAATGTATTTGCCTTTTCTAATTCACTTAGAAAATTAAAATTGATACTAAACAAACAAAAAAATGCATTACCTTCAACAATACTGACCAAATTTACCAAAAGAAAGGAATAATCTCTCATCTGTCACTAAAGCTCTATACGAATAAAATTAAATAAAATAGAAACTACAGTTCTGAGAAGATCATTTGTTTTCTACTCCTATTTTGCTAGCAAATGTACAAATATGGACCATACACAAGCTTTTTTTTTCTAATGTAATCATGTGTAGTATCAATCACATAAAATAATTAATGGATTACCTATCCATTTAATTTGAAATAGAAAACAATTATTAGAGAGAAAATTATAATTACTCTGAAAATGAGAAATGTGTGGCTCTATCATTGCCTAAACAAAAATAAATTCAAAGAATGATGTTTTTCCAGTAAACAGATTTTTCCCCCTCATCTCACTTTTTCTCATATCATTTATAGTCTTGTCTTAAAATTATAGTAATTATTACTTTAAAAATATATATTTATAAATTTATTCCAACCTGTAAAGTATATAATGCATATTAGCTATTGTTATTGTACCCACATAGCCTATTAAAAGTTGTGACTTTGAAATTTGTCATAAACTTCTCCTTTTATACTATTTATAAAGACATCTTTTTTAACTGTCAAAACTGTAATTAGGATATTTAAAACTCTTTAAACATATACATTTAAAAATTTAAAATATTTATTAATGCCTAGACAATATTAAAGTTATTGTCTTGAATTTATCAAAATAATTAAAAGATGAGTATTAAAGATAGTGCCATGTATAGTTTTAATCAACTTTAAAACTATATATAAATAATATAGTTCATTCTGCCTACTCTAAACAGTTTCAAACATAGAGTCAAGACAGTGAACGAGTATAGGGAGGTTGAGATAGTGTACAAATGTGGATGCATAAATCTCACTCAGGTTCACTTCCATATGCCCTGAGGGCAAAGCCCAGCATGAAGCCTCTGTGTGTCACCTACTGAACTGGGTCATACGTGGCAATATTTGCTGTATGGTCCTGTGATGAGGCAGCACAGGGTGAACCAGCTGGCCAAGGCTAATGCACCATCTGGGCTGAAAGAGTATTGCCAATTTCATTGGCAGAGAGGAAACAGTGAGTTTGTAATCGAGCTATAAATCACAAGCAGATCTTGCAAGTTGTCAATTATAAGTCTGACATATTGATGTCCTCAATGCATGGATAACTTCTTGCTTTTAAAATATCACTATTTACATAATAAAATCCTTTTAAATATCATTCTCTACCTAGTAAAAAAAATTACTCAAAGCACCCATAAGGAACAAATCAGCACATTAAGAAAGGTGACCTACAACCTTAAAGAAAATGAAGTTAAAACAGATTGGTTGATCATACAGCTGTGGTGGCATTCCTGAGTGTCCCAGTGATATTAATTTTAACTTAAAATTTTAAAAATAAGGGCAGTTTCACTGGGTACATTGTCTTCATGCATTTCTCTGCCCCAAATGAGAAAAAACTCCATACATCAGCAGTTTTTTCATATATCTAAACAAATTATTGTTTACCGCAACATCACAATCTAGTAGGGGGAAAAAAACATTGGTTTAGGGATCAGGTAAACTTAAGCTCAAATCCTTGTTCTGTTGCTTGGTAGTTCCATAACATTGTGCAAATTAATCAGAGTGATGCTACAGTGACATGGGAAGGGTTCACAGTAGGGTGTGTAAAGTAACTAGAATGTAACCAAAGTAACTAAATGTAATAGCTATGCAGTAAATGATAGCTATGTTAGTGATGAAAGCAAATGATACATTTGCACAGTCTGATTTAAATGTTGTATGTTGTTCCTAATCAGAGCAAATATATGAATTTTAGTTAGAAAGCAGAGAACATAAAATTCAAACTGATTAGCCCTAAAATCTTTGCCAGATATGTTTCAAATTCATCACTGGATTTTATGCAGTCAATTCTTGCTTTTTTCATTTTTTATTTTATATTTTGAGATTATCTTAAGCAGATAACTCTAGGATTGATCAAGCTCTGCTGCCAGTCTGTAAAAACTTCTGGGATAATCACCGGATAAAACAACTCAATCAAGAACCACCATTCACTGAGCACTCAATATGTGAACAAGTCTACATTAGGTATTTTATGAGTGTTATTTCAAATTTCAGCTATAATGATATATTAGCAACCAAGGGGATCATCATGACAGTTAGCATTTTGACTATGATTAGATTTGATCAAGGCTGAAGCATCAGGGAGAGCCAGAAAGGTATCGCAGACTCTTTGCAGCTTACCACCGCTTTCTACACATCAGTATATATACCTGGGCAGTGTAGAACAAGTATAGAGTGGACCGAGGAAGTTGGTCCAGGAGAAAGCAGAGGACCAAAGCTTTCCAGTAAGGGAAGTCCAGCAGCTACTTCTAGTCCAGAAAAACACATTGACCTATTTGGTTTGAAATGCCATATTTAACAGTTCTTGAGTAATGTGCATGCATATTTAAAAGTCATATAGTAGAATTTGGAGAACTATCAATAAGTATATCCAAAAAACATAATTAATTTAATGTGGGATACATATATGCAAAGAAACCATATAGTGAAATAAAACCAATCTGTTTTTGAATTTGATTTCTCACTCATCTCCATCGTTACCAAAATGACATTTTTTAAAAAATTAATAAAACCTTTGGGATCAAAAGTGATCAGCTCTATAGAATTATGACCCTGTTTTGCCAGTTTCTGAAAAGCTAAGAATTTATAATTTATTTCCTTACAAACATAATGTTAAAAGATATACATTTTTTAAAGATTTTATTTATTTATCTTTAGAGGGGAAGGGCAGGAGAGAGGGAGAGAAATATCAATGTATGGTTGCCTCTCGTGCTTCCCCTGCTGGGAACTGGCCTGCAACCCAGGCATGTGCCCTGACTGGGAATTGAACCACAGTTGTTTGATTCACAGGCCCGAGCTCAATCCACTGAGCTACACCAGCCAGGTTATGCATGTTTTTTATAAAGAATGATATACCTAGAGCTAATATTTTAATTTTGTAAATGATAAACCTGAGTGATATAGACATATAAAAGGCTTGAAAAATCACACAAAACATTATGTGATCTATCACTGATAATTAAAAATAAAAATACACTTTTACTCTAGTTTTTTGATAATATATTTAATATTTTAATGTCTCAAATAAAATGAGTGAAGTCTCCAGAAAAAAGTATAAAAGATGATGAGAGGTATACATAATGTGCATCCAAATATAATGTATATTAAATGTAACTATATCTATATCTATCTATTAGATAGTTAATGGTCACTAATAATAATTATATTATTTATTTTAAAGACACTTGTGATCAAACATACTTAAAATATTATATGAAAAACAGATCAATAAATTCAATGTGAAAATAGTTGAATTTTGAAATGAAGTATAGAAACCTAGATATAGTTTTGAATGTTTTGTCTGCTCATGTAGGGCACTGTAAATTTTATGATGCTCACCTCTTTTGTGCTTGAAGGTCAATCATATTTTATATTATTTAGTAAAAGTATTAATTTTGCACATTGAGTTAAATGTTTTACATAAGCTTCGCTTTATGAATAGACCCAACCACAGGTTTGCTTATCTTTCTGTGCAATCGAATTCCGAGGATAATAGTTGCACATTTGCTATATTTCACCTTTCCTAGCAGGAATTAGAAATTAACATGCTCTACCTGGGACAAAATAATTTTCTTTTGCAGAAGGAGAAACTCAAGAATAGGTAACTTATTGGCGAGTAGGCTTTCTCATGGAACCATCATCACTAGCTCCTCAGGCCCTGCCTAGTCTACACGGTCCTTTAAAGAACCTTTATGTGGGTAAAGTGAGGATTCTTCTTTCCTGTTTCATACTCCCTGGTATATACCCTAGATCTAGGACACTATTATCATAAACTTATTCATGATAACCACCTTCTATATTCAAGACAGTTACTAAGAGCTTCAATAAATGAATAAAGAATATGCTTTTTTTTGAAGAGTTGTCTTTACAGCATACTTCAAAGCCAGACATGTAGCAAAAGCCTGTCTTTTTGGAGGTGGGAATGCAGTGAAGCATGCCTCATGGATGTAGTAGATGTCAGATCAACCAGCTTAATGAAGTCCTAGAAAGTGGGGTGCCAAGTCCTAAATAATTGCTTCAAATGGGTATATGACATTTTTTCATCCTGGAAATACCATATTAGTCTTTCTGTATATTCTACATGTAGCAGATTACCCTTGCATTGTGAAATACTTTTCTAAATGGGGTGATAATTATCTTAATAATAGGTAATATTTGTCATGAGCTCAATTTCCCAAGTGGCTATTGTGGGGTTGAAGGCTTTATGTAGATTATCTCATTGATTCCACATAACGATCAGTGAGGTAGGTGTTGTAATTGTTCTCATTTTATAACCCACAAAGTAAGGCATAATTAACAGCATATCCCATGTCACACAAGGCTACTAATACAAAAAAAACAATAATAATAAACCTAACAAGTCAAAACACTATGTTATCCTGCTTTCCTATTTTACAAAGAAGGCAGAAGGTCATTACTCATAATGACATAAATTATTTTTTGCCCTAAATTGCAGAATCATTTATGGACCACTAAATACTGAAATCATGACATGAATGCTTTTTGAAGAATGCAAATCCCTTTTTGAAGAATGCAATGGTTACTTTGCCAATTTTAAGATACAATTTTAAGATATATGGGAAAAGTCTAAGTCATTCAGTTAAAAGTCTAAGTCTAAGTCATTCTAAGTCATAAATTACTAAGTCAGAGTAATTTATAAAATACTCTTCATTGTTTGAGAAAAGACGTAATAACACACACATTTTTTAAGCACACTATTCCCTCTGCTAATATTTATTGAGAGCCAGTGCTGAACAAGGAACTGTCCTAGGTGCTGTGAAATCTTACCTAAGTTTCCCTGAGATTTTACTTTGACTCTCATTACTTAACATCTATGTGTAGTAATGGCAGGGACAGAGAGGTAAAGATGCAGCATTATTTATAAATAATAGCCCCAATAACGCCAGCATAGGATCATCATTGTAGGCATCAGGATAAGCAGCAGACCCCTGGAAACCGATTTCAAGCGCTAATGAGCAGTGATAGCCCAGAGAGCAGCAAGCAGTCTGTTGTTTGAAAACCCGGGTGAATCTTTGTCACACTTTTCACAAACTACCTATCTCTTTCAATTCAGTTTCTTTTATTCACAGCACTGGCACATAGCATGACAGAAAGTTTGTTTGTTTTTAGTTTGACATTTTCACCACCTTGTCCTACTTTTGATCGGTTTGAGATAGTTTTGACTTGCATAACACAGCCAGTTATTTTTTTTTCCTCCAGGAAGGTATAAACTTATGGATGAATATTTTAATTTATCCTCCTTTCTTACCTAAATCATTGGAGCAAAAATGAGAAAAGTCATTATATCAGCGAATTAGTTCACCCAAGCAGTTGCCTCAAACCACAGGTTAATTTGAACTGTTCAAATATAATTATTTAAAAAAGGAAAGGATCCATTACTTTTGTGGTATTTGCTGGTTCATTGCACCATTGTCAGAGGTTGTCAATAAACAAATTACATCTAACACTGTGCCCTTTGCTGAGCAGGTCTCCTGAGAATATCTGCTTGTACATTATGCTTTCTTTCGCCATTGTGTGTGTGTGTGACCCAAATTCACATGCTCTTGGTTTAACATTTTAAAACATCCTCAACTTCACTTAACAATGACAAAATAGCAATGCAAGCCATCTAATAGAAATGGGAATGCTAAATAAAAATTTACATTATTTAAAAATTTATGTTGTTGTGTTGCTTTTTTTTAACCAAGAGCTTCATGAAATTGATTGAAACTTTTAATATGATATTATATCTGCAAATGATCACAGCTTAGCTAAAATTTATATTAAAAAAAAAGTCCAGCAAAAAAATAAGTTAAGAAGTATAACTCTAGAAAACTGTTTTTAATGGTTTAGATGTAAATTGAGATAGGACAAGGGGTTGTATCTGAAGGAAACCACTTAACAATTGCAAACCAGGTGCCAGAATCAAACAATAGACCTACTTTGTTGTCTTATATGATGCTCAAAAATGAGGGAAGTATAGCTCCCTATATTCTTTTCAGATGAACCATTCATTACAAATGGGCTCAGACAATTTGGGTTCTAATCTTCACAATGCTGTTGACTTAGAGACAAACATATCACTCCAATATACAAATATCACTATTTCTCAGACATCATAATGATACATTTTAGAAAAATGTACTAGCACTTCTGCATGTGCTTAACACAGATCTCTACAAAGCAAAAATAATTAACTCCTTACATAACAGTTTTGATTCAAAGGCTAGACAATAAAACAGATTTCCTTTCTGATTTTCTCTATTAAGCCAGGACTATTATTCCATTAAAATGTTTCCTATATATTGTACTTACAGATTTGGATACTTGCATAGTTCATCTCTGGTTAGATCAATATTATTAGATGGTATATGCCAGTATGCTATTATAATGCTATCAAAACAGTATAAACCTGTCATTTCTGGAGTCCATGTCTTGCCCTGTTCTTACTGTAACTTCCTCTGGCACAATCATAGCCTGATATCTAAAAATACCCAGCTATCATACTACTGCTCTTATTTTTTCTTTAGCCTAGAATTTTTTTTTACAATATTAAATAAAGGCAAATTAAACATCACATCTTCATTAGGTGCTATGCCAACTCACTGTAATGTACTGACTGAAAATTTGAAACTGGGTAAATTGATTTCAAAATCAGTGACCAACATATTCTAGCTAAACAAATATGATAAATATTTTTCAACTTACTCTGAAGAAATAGGTTTGTGAGGTGTGTCCTGTATCTCAAAAGCTTGCCTTAGTCTATACTATAATATGTCTCAGAAATGATGCATTCATACAACTAACATTAATTAAACACCCATTAAGACCGGGCGTCATGCTACGTGTTGGCCACACTTCACTTAGTACACATGGCAAAACCAGAACTCCTGCCAATAGGATAACTTTTGAAGTTAAAATTCCACATACTCGGGGATGATGAATACAGGTTCAGAGGTCACGCACCACACAATTCCAGGCACTCTCATTCCTACAGACAACAACAGTAATGCCTCCCCAGTACAACGTCCTTCAAAAACCATAATCCTATCTGTTGTCCCAAATATGCATAATATGGGCTTAAATCCTTTGAAATCACAGGGTAAACACCATGGTGGGGGTTGGTAAGTGACATTACATTCTATTTAATTTATGTAAAAACATAAAATTACAAATCCACACACAACTTTTAAGCTATAATATGAGACATTGATAAAATGTAAGGCTATCGGCAGGGATCCTATCCTGTGGACATACATGAGCAAAACTGGGTCTTGCTGCTTTGAAAATGCTTCTATTGTTGCCCTTAGCTAAGCACCTGATTTGATTCAGACAGCTTGATTCCACTGCTTAGTAAACACGTGATCTTAGACAAGTTACTTAACCACTGGGAACCTCAGTTTCCCCATTTGGAAGAGGAAGCCACCACCCCTGTACTTCAAAAGGTTCTTCACTGAGGTATATAATACATAAATCACCTGGCACGCAGAAAGGTGAAAAGTTATCAGGTCTTTTCACCTTCCCCTGGAGTTATGCACTGTCAAGAAGATAATATATATAATACAAATATTAATACATATGTCTTTAAATGCATAGATGTAAAATATTTGAACAAAATTCTCCCATTTCAGAGAACTTACTTTAGCTCTGTTAGTATAATGGAATCATTTTTGCACATAGCAGAGTTCATTTCACAACTCCACATGTTTGAATTTATAAGCAATCAAAATAAAGGATGTATTAGATTCCATTTTATTACTCCATATAATTTCAGTACAAGAAAGGATTAGCAAAATATGAGTTTCAGGATTTTGAAGCAATCACGTTCTATATTTCTGGTAGGTCAGTGGTATCTCAAAAGTCAAATAATTTATCTAATTAAAGAAAGAAATGAATGGTTCTTGTGAATTTCCAAAAGGATAAAACATGACCTCTTACAAAACATGATGGATAATTATCTTAGCATTCTCTAAGTAACTAGTGGAATTTTTTTTTAAGATGGCAATATTGTTTAGGAAACGGAAGTGAGCATGTAAATGTTTTCTTTATTCCTATTTAACTCAATAATGTCACCTTAACTTTGAAGCTAGTCTCTTCATCCTTGTTCCTAAAGAGCTGTTTGTGCACAGAACCATAAAGGAGATTCGCCCCTTGAAAGAATATAGGAAGAAATGAAGGGAGGAAAGAGAGAGGAATAAAGGAGGGGGAAAGAAGAGAGGACAGAGAAGCAGGGAGAAGAGGAGAAGGGGGGATAATGAAGGAAAGGAGAGGGAAGAGGAGTCGGGGAAGAAAGACACAAGGTTTTATTTTCCTTCTCTGTCAGGAAGAAGATTTGTATGTCTATTCCAAGGTGTATGTGGACCAAAAGAAGGCAGATAACCACCCTGAATTATCTATCCTGTTAACAGGGACTGCTAGGACTAGCAGAAAAGTGGTGCCTTTCAGGCAAAAGTGAGCCTTTTGTCATATTGCTGTCTCCTGTGCTTCATGGATTAAAAAGCTTCAGTCAAGCGGGGTGGTCAGTGTTTCTCCCTGTTTCACTCTATTGACAAAACACTACAATTATATGTACTTTTATTTGATTATACTCTCTGCTTAATCATGTAAGTATAGGTATGGTTCTTTACCCACAGCTATAAAGATACTTATTCCTCCCAACCAGACTAAAGTTCACACACTGGGAGCAGCTTCCTTCCCCTGACACTGATTTTTGTAAATAGTGAGGACAGGTTCTACTTACCTAGCACACGTTAATTAATGCTTAAACCCCGATGGTTGTCAAGAAGGGGGCTAATCTCCTAGAAATCTTCCTGAATATTAAATATATCTTAGAAGTCCAGTTTAACTTCATAATTATTTCGTAGTAAGGCCATGTATTTCTAATTTATGACTACATTTCCCAAAGGTGGCATTAGATTTCATGAGTTGAAAGTAGATTTTATTGATCAGTAACTTTAAACTGAGTAGCTTTAAAATAAAGACAAATGATTAAAATCAGTGCCAGGATCTGCAACTAAACATGTTCTTGTTTCAGGCTACCATGTTTTCCTGAGACAGCTAGCTGACTGTTTAACCATTTCATTCAGGGTAGGAGTACATGGAAGAACAACTTCTGCTGAAATACACTCTTTGAAAATATTCAAGGTGGAAACATAGAGGGAACAGCAGGAAAGCAAGTACACAAAATGATTTTAAAATAGGTAACTTTCCTTCCTGGCTGGTGTGACTCAACAGATTGAGTGCTGGCCTGCAAACCAAAGGGTCACCGGTTCGATTCCCAGTCAGGGTCACAGGCCTGGGTTGCCCGCCAGGTCCCCAGTTGTGGGGGCACACAAGAGGCAACAACACATTGATGTTTCTCTCCCTCTCCTTCTCCCTCCTTTGCTCTCTCTAAAAATAAATAAAAACTTTAAAAAATAAATAAAATATTTAACTTTCCTAATTTCCCAGTATAAGCAATAACAAATGCTTGCTTTCCCATCCTTCTTTGGTAGTTATGCTTTGGTCTTTGGAGTTGAGATCGATACCAGAGACTAGAGATTCCAGACCATGTGTGTACCAGCAAATACAGTAGTGACCCCTTAGCCGCAGTTTTGCTTGCCATGGTTTCAGTTACCTGTGGTCAACCATGATGTAAAATATTAAATGGAAAGTTCCAGAAATAAATAATTCATAAGTTTTAAATTGTACACTGTTCTAAGTAGTGTGAAGAAATCTCTTCCCCTCTTCCTCCCGAGAGAGACCGTTAATCATCCCTCTGTCCAGCGTGCCCACACTGCATTCGCTACCCATCCCTTAGTCACTTCACAGTCATCTCAGTTTGATAGCAGATCTACTGCCATGGCATCTCTGTGACGGTGTTCAAGTGACCCCTATTTTACTTACAAATGCCCCCAAAGTGCAAGAGTAGTGATGCTGGGCATGCAGACAGGCCACAGGGAAGCCATAAAGTGCTTCATTTAAGTGAAAAGGTGAAAGTTCTAGACATAATAAGGAAATACATGGTATGCTGAGAAAGCTAAGATCTACAGTAAGAATGAATCTTCTATCCATGAGGTTGTGGGGAAGAAAAAATAATTTGTGTTAGCATGCTGAGAGAGACACTCCATTAACATAACTTTATTACAGTATGTAGTCACAATTAGTCTATTTTATTAGTAGTTATTGTTAATATGTCACTGTGCTTAATTTATAATTTAATCCTTATCATAGGTATGTATGTATAGAAAAAAACAGTGTACATACAGGGTTCAGTGCTATCCGCAGTTTCTGGAATCCACTGGACATCCGGGAATGTTTTCCTCATGGACAAGGGCAGTAGGAGTGGAGTCGGTGTGGGTGGGGGAAGGAACTGTACTGCCACTGAGAATGTGCCTTGACCAAAGATGCGTGCAGCAGGTCAAACTTTGGGGATGCTTAGAAACTAAACAACCTTCTCTCTAGTATGAACTTAAAATACCCCATACAGTAAACATATGTCAGCAAGTACAATAAATAAAATAATAAAACAGATTTCAAGCAGGTAAAAATTAAAGTTTCTGAGAAGAGAAATTAGATTACCTTAACAGAAACAGGGAGTCTTAAAGAAAACTATCTAACAATAGGAGAAAATGAACAGAATAAAAAGTTGTATGTATCTTAAACATTAGTAGCAGTAGATACTTCTTTAATATAGCTTAGCAACATTTGTATGTATTATTAACTAATAACATAAAATGAAATAAAAACCAGAAAATATAAGAGGAAAATCTTTATACAGACACTATACAGAAATTTCTTTATGAAGGAATCTGGCTGATGAGTCCCTACAGCCCCCAGACACTGGTGGAAGGTGGCATTAGAGTGTCCTGAGAGAGGGGGCAAAGGTTTGGAACATGGGGGATAAACTTTAAGAGAAGCTCCCCAGAAAATGGCTTCTTGATTAATGAATATGAAAGTATTGTCTGAGACCGAGCAAGGAAGGAATGGCTAAGAAATGTAAGTTTAGCTATTTTTAAGAATTTCAAGTCTCTATGTAATGCTAGGGAACCATCCCTGAATCTATTCCCTTAAAGTAAACCCTCCCTAAATCATTCTCAAGACGCATACAAGACCAGCAACACAACTTTGTTCCTCAGCAACACTAGCTCAGTGATACCACTTCTACTACAGGCAGCCCCGTCAGCCTTCCTTCTCAATCTTTGTAAAGCTATCACTGAATCTCTTCACGTTGCACCAACTTTCTTCAACATCATTGTCTCTCTCTCTGTCAACACATGACCTTGGCAACCTCCTTTATTGATAAAATGGAAGTCACTAGGTGAGAACTCCATAACTTTCAACACTTGTACTCACCTTTGTTTCCTGGGTCACAGTGTAAAGGGACCTTTTTCCAGATCAAAGCTAATTCTTCCTCTTACATTTTTTTAACCTGTTCTCTGCTGTCCCTTGCGGGACCAAAATACGTTGCACCATAAGTTTACTCTCTCTCCAATGTCTTCATATGTTCTTTTCTAGTTGTATCCCCACATCCTTAGAAGCACGCTAATTTTTTCTGATTAAAAACAACAAAAACAAAACCAATTTAATACTGAATTGCTCTCGAGTGAACACTCTTGGATTCTATATCCTTCTTTCATAGCAAGTCTTAATAGAATAATCCATCACGCTCTCTGCTGGCCTCCTCCACTGTTCTTAAATCCACACAAGCTCCGCTCTCTCACTGGGATGAAGTTTATCCTGCTAAGGACATCAGCTGCCTCCCGAGCCAATATACACGTACTCTCTCAGTCCTTTCCTTCAGAACCACTGTCTCCCTTGAATTGTTTGACGAGAATTCTTCTGAATCCAGTTGTTCTTTTGGCCGTATTTCCAGACTGCGTTTCCTCTGCCAGCCCTTCAAAGTTTAGGTCCCAGAATTCTGTCCTTGACTTCCTTTTAATTCTTCTGGGGTATTCTTGTCGATTCCTAGAGTTCCATCATTTCATCTGTAAACTGACGATACTGAAATCTGTATTTTCAACCTAAACACTTCCCCCAAGCTCTAGATATGATTATACAGTATTTCCACCTTCTGTTCTACAGACAACTGAAACTACCTGTCCAAAATACAATAATTATCTTTTCTCCTCAAACTGGTTCTTCTGCCTCTATTTCTTAGCTCCATAAATCAATAGCCCCTTCGTCCACCCAGCCTCAAGTGAGTGAGACCTGGGATATTCGTCCCCCCAAGCTTCTCATCCTCATTTCTCTTAAGAAACTAGGCCAAAGCCTAGTTCATATTCCATCACTAATGAACTAGTTTCTCTTCCCCTAGTTCCCCACACTGTTTCAAACAACCATGGCATGCTCTTCTTGTACTAAATCTACTGATATTTCATTTTAAATATACATTCTTTTCTGGGAACTAAACCCCAGAGATTACTGACCATCCCTTCATTGTGCCTAATTAGGACCCCTACACATTTTCTAGCATAGTACCTATTGGATGTCATTGCACTCATTCCCCTATGTATATTTATTTCAGATAAGATGTTGAGTTTTTTTTTTATAATGGGGATTTGTCTTATTCATTATATTCTCGGCACATTAACACAATAAAAATACATAAAACATGCACATTGAGTCTTTAAAGTAAGGGAAGGAAGTTAAAGGAGAAATGACAAAAGTTTTCTGTACACTCATAGAGACAGGATTGTTTGTAATTTACTTATTAATTTTAGAATCATAAAATAAAATCAATGAACCTAATTATCTCTCAATCCTCCCTGCCATTCCAAACTATGGCTGAATTTGAAAACATTGTTCTCTAGTAAAGAACTAACAAAATATCTTTAACTTCCTTTGACAAATACCCTGGAAAATGCCTCCCACACAGCAAGGTCAATGTGCATCTAGACAGTTAGTCCCATGTCTGGGCTGGTCAGACAAGAGAGTGCTCCGTTTGATCTAAAGAACACACATCCAGTCCATCCAAACACATGTTTCCACCAATCAGTGTAGGTGTCCAAATGTATTGTAACCTACCACGGCAGAAAGCAAGTAAAATGCGCCAAATTATTGATCAAACATCAATGAATTTTTGCTTGTTTATGTTAGACATAACTCAGAACTGGATCAGAATCATTCCTTGAACCAAAACCACAGGAGCAGAAAATTAAAGCAAGTGAGTGCTTTCTATGAGCGAGATACTTCGTCAAATACTTTCTAGGAATTATCTCATTTAATATTTTTCATGTTTTATCTACATTAAATTAATATTCTTTGACAAATACGTAGCATTTAATTGGCCAAGATTACATAGATGAATGCACCCCACAGTTTTTAAATCGTTTTATACTGCCTGTACTGTGGTCGGCAGTGCCCCCACATTCATAGCATGGTCATGCATTTTCTCTCACAAGGGAATCTCTGATGGGATAAATGTAAACAAAACACTAATTACATTTCAATATTTTAGAAACATTTTTATATGCCTCACTGTAGAAGAAAATTAAAGGTGAAATATTACAACCTAATTTACTGATTTTTATTAATTTAAATACTTCCACAAAAAAACTCTATTCCAACGTCTGATAAAAATAAATTTTAAAAGTAAACAAAAGTAAAACATAAGCAACCTAAATACATAATTATAGATTACGTTACTAATTATGTCCCTAAATTACAAAAGAAATGTATCTGTCACCTCAAGCACACACACATAATGAATTTTAAAAAGAAATTCATTCAAACACAAAATGGTTTTCTGGGGGAAAAAAGTGTGTGTATATTTTTTAACAGCTTGTATCTTCTTTTTGACATCTTAAAACACTTCAAAATGACCTACTGATATTTTTATAAGTAAATATATCAAATTGAAATATTAACCTTGGCTGCTTATATACAAAGAGCTAATTAAATTGTGAGTGTATATATTCATACACTCACATGCACACACACATAAAACATCAAACTCAATATTCAATAGCACACGATTTTTAAATATGTGCAATAGTGTTAATATAGAGTATCATTTTGCTCTTATTTGATTTTTATATGAAGAATTAAAAACTCTCTCATATCTGTATCCCCCAAAACCCCAAATATGCCATTTAATTATTCTTTACATTTTAGTCCAGCAAGACAGTGGTTTTCCTTCCATCTGATATACAGTGTTTCAAACAGGGAAGAGACTCTCTAACTAAACCTCTCCCTGCATATACATGCATACAAACTCGCAAGTAAAGCCCCTCTCCACACTGCGGTGGCAGCAAGCGTGGGCATGATGGATGGCTGCTTTGCCAGAACAGTCAGCCGTGGGCACCCCTTGCCCCTCCACCCATTTCTTTATTTAATTACATGGCGCTGAGAATACCAGTCAATAAAATTGCATTTTCATCCATAGCTGATTTCTTTTTAGAGCTTGTCATATTAATAGTGAAATAAATTGCTCTAATTGCCAGCAAACTTCATCAAATTCACATTTCTTCCTTATTTTATTCAATATTTATTAAAATCCATGTTCAAACTTGTCTGGCTGGTAAAAGCAGTCCAGTTTGTGAATAAATTTATACCCTAATAGTCAGTGTGGTACTACATTTTAACTAACATTCTAATCTAGTTTTTAAAGTTTATATGCATTTGTTCATATTGCTTTTGGAATATCTATTGTGAATAGTTGCTTATAAACTTACTTACCCAACAATTATGATTTGACACTTAGAATAATAAAACTTTAAACAAAACAAAAGTGAATTAAAATTTTTATGTCTTCTTGTGAATGTGAAATTTAATTATACAGGTTTCTGGGCGGCATTTTCAATTGACTAAGCAATATTTTGGTTTAAATTCAGCCACTCATGAAATACATCCAAGAAGCATTTGAGCTGGTTTCAGATGAAGGACATAAATATAGAATCATGCAAATGAGTAAGAGAAGAGACCTGACGCTAAAATGCGTATAAAGCCACAAGTCCCAGATTCTAATCTGAGCCCATTCCTTCGTTACCTGTTTTTTTGGCTCGGTAACTTAATTCCAAAGCCTCATTTTCCCTTTTGGCTAACCAAAAGTTGGATCGGATGACCTTCCAGGACTCCCATAGTTCCAGAATCCCTATTTTTTCATGATAAAGAAAGAGAAGTTGAAAGCATATAATTCAAATGAGAGCTAAGTAGCTTCTCTGATCAAATTCAAATATTAGCTCTTAGAACCCCAGGTGAAAAAAAAAGAAACACTAAGATTTTCAAGTTTCCCACTATTTCACTAAAAAAGTATTCTGAATATTGGCAGAAACAACATTTAAAAAGCTAGTTCTTTGCAAATATTTTACAATAGTACTTTAGATTACATAAAATCTATCCAGTACCACTTATTTTTTTTAAATGCAGTCTTTTATTATATCCAAGAACACAGTGTTAAACTGCTATTCTGAAAAAAATATTTTAGCAGGGATTTTAAGTAATACAGAGCAAGTTTGTAATTTTCTGATCATTAATCTAGATGAAGAGCATACGGATTTGAATAATAAATGCTTAACAATAAATACTTGGTATGTTTCTAGAACTGGTATTTCAAATAACAACTCTTGAGATATCTTTATCACATACATAATACGAGATTGAAGTCACAGGCTAGTGCCTAAAACACAAAGATTTTACACAGTTTTACATTGCTTTATGTAAAGCAAATGTAAAGCAAAGTTTACATTGCTTTAAATAACAAGGCAATGTGGCAAAGCTAATATTTTCTTTTGAAAATAAGAATTTAGTTTCTGGCCCCCAAACAGGCCACCAATCACATCTTGATTAAAAGTGTTCTCTAGAAGTAGGTAAAGGCTGGTTAAGATTTTGAATAGTAGTCTTACTACTATTGGAATATCTTCAAAGAAATAATAGATTAAAGTCCCCAAACTAAACATCATAGCCAAGAAAGAGATAACTCTTTTTAATAAAGTACTTGCTAATTTTTCTCTTTATCCTACCATCAACTCCCCACAAAAACCATCCATAATTCCTGTAAAATAATTAATACAGAGCTGAATGGGTTCAGATGAGAGTTGCTTGATAAAAATGCGTGGTTGTTGACTTGGAGTTAAGTAACAATAATTGAGAAAGCATAAGCATATTACCTGGCAAAAAAATACACATTAAATATTAACTCAATATCAATTCATAAGAAACTCCTCTTTGTGAAAGTTACTAGCCAAATTATAGCATATGCAAAATTACCTCAGAAGTAATGAAGTAGTTACAAAGTATAGCAGAGAAATTTCCTTTTTTCATTCATTCACTCATTCAATCAGTGCAGCAGAGCAAGACTCTCAAACACCTAAAATGACATCCTATTTTAAGCTCCAGGTGTACATGAATGAGTCTGTGCAAGCGGTTTTGTTAGCAACATTTCGAGTTGACATTTTCTCTGTGAAACATCACATTCTTACTCACACTTATTCTCCAACTGATATTTCTATAAAGGCCTCTAAAGGAGCATTAAAAGACCAAAAAGTATTTTGAAGTTAGTTTGACCCATAGACATCTATGCTTAAAGTACTAAAGGCCAATCAATGCATACTGTTAAAATACTTTTAACTGCCCCCCTCGATTAAAGAGAATAAAGGTTAGACATGAAGAGGAGAAATAAAGTCATGAACCTGATTCCTGCCCTTTCTCCAATCACTGTATTTCACCATGAATGTCAGGGTAAAATATATTAAGCGCATTGAAGTAATGTCAACGGACTTAGAGCTCTGCAATTTGACCATGCCAGAAGACCATCATTTTGGTAGTCCAAGAAAATCCAACTTGTAGATGTGTTAGGGAAGTTATGTTAGAAGTTAATTAGAGGAAATATTTTTGTAGAACTTAGGTCTATAAGCAATTATTGAATATAAATCACTCCAGCAGAAAAGTCATCTCCATGAGGCCCTTTTCAATGTATCACACGTAAAATTGCAAAACATACTCAGTCTGAGACAAGATATGATAGTCAACCAAACCCAGAATGAGCATCACAGAATACTAAATTACACCACAGTTCACCTAACCATCAGTGTCAGTTTCGAATTTGAAAATGCAGCAGCAGTTCATGAACAGATATGAAGAAAAAACTCATGACTGTTTTTAGAAATCACCTGATAACTTACTTGTCCTCTGATTTGAGAACTTTACTTTTTACATGAACCAAGGAAGCATACAGCCAGGTGACATTTTTAGTTTGTTCTAATTTTTCCAATCATTTCAAACAGTAAACACGTCAAAGATACAATCTTTAAGAAATGTACATTATATACTCATTTGCATATTTCTTCAATAAATATTTATTGAATAGTTATTATTAGATAAATAGTTGGCTAGGTAGTTTAGCAAAGATGAGTAGGACAGTTACAGTTGTAATTCTTCTTCACCTTTAAGATAAAGGCAATGACAATTATTTGTGAGGTTATCATGACAGTAAAACACCAGAATTAAATGTTTATAGAAGTATCTAGGACAGTGACTGGTACATAGCCAGCACTTAATAAACATGTATTTCCATTACCTACTATAGGAACTAAATAAATACTCTTCAAATAATAATTTTTAAAAAAGCAACTATTCAATAACCAAAGAGAAATGAAAGGCACTTCAGGTTATTACTTACATAATTGCAATTCATTATCTCTCCTAAGTGGCAATCTGTGTCACAATTTTCAATGCCCTTATAAGCTTTGAGGGTATTTTGTCAAGGAATCAGAGACATTTAATTCTTCATTTTTCAGAATAAATTATGACATTTGTATTATTATCAATGGTAAATTATGAGAATTCTAAAAACTTGCATAGCACATTTAATTTCAGATTTTATTACCATATTCAATAAAAACTTATAAAATACTAAAATTGTATATCAATATATTGAGCCATATTTTTAATGTTAGAGTCCCAAACTTGAAGTAAAACCTTAAGGATCCGATTCTTCAAATCATAAGGGATAACATGACTGATTCCACAGAAACTGATACATTTTTCCATACCAGCCAACTGGTTTCTCTAATACATTTCCTCTCCGTTAAAGGTCACCTTGTTGTCTTAAAGTCACATACAGGGATGACTATAATCATTTGTAATTATTTCATTACATCAAAAATTAAAATTCACCAGTCTCCCTATTACAGCCACAATATTTAATATTGATACCATTTTAATATATCTTCAATTAGCATTTTCATTTATTCAAATATTATCCCACTGAACACTGCTAATTATACTCTATTGTTAGAGACCTCACCTTTGTGCCGGTTGATAGAGGCATCAGCAGAGGGATGGACATAAGCCATATCTAGCCTGCCTTTGTGGAAGGGTTTGGGGAGGAAAGCTAAAACATTCATCTGATAACCTGTGGTCCTTCTCTGAAATCTCTAGTAGATAGTTATTTTATTTTTCATATAGTCACTACTCCTTCTGGCTTATTATAAATAGGCATATTCTCAAAAATGATGAGAGCTCAATTTATTTACTATGTGGGGCATCAATTTCCTAAGCAATCTTAAACCATCTAATGTCTCTGTGTTTGGATTTCTCCAACAAACAAAATAGAGTTCAGAAGTTTCTAGCAAACTAAACTAAAAATTGGGAGAAAAAATGCTTCATTTCCAAAAAAGAAATCAAACGGTTCACTTAAAACCATGAAAATCAGCAAAGCCTTATTAGCTATTCAGATTACTGAGCAGTGTTTTCCAATAAAAATACAATATGAGCTGCATATATAATTTAAATTTTCTTGAAGCCACAATTAAAGAGTAAAAAGAAATGAATAAAATTTTTAAATAATATATTAAACCACTAATAGGCCCAAATATATAAAAATACAATCAATATTTTAAAATTTTTGAAGACACTTTATATTCCTTTCTTTGCCCTAAGTCTTGTAAATCCAGTGTGTATTTTACACTCAAAGCACACCTTTTTCAGACTAGCCACATTTCAAGAGCTCAGTAGTTGCATGTGGCTAGTGGCTATGGTATCAGGGCAAGTGTAGAGAATGTCAGCTTCCTTAATACTAAGACTTTACTTCATGTACTTCTCGATCTACACACACACACACACACGAACATCCTCAAATGTGCACAGGTGAAATCTTTTCAGAAGATAAGAGCAAATCCAAAGACTCCTAAACTTAGCCCTGGCTGGTAGTGGTCAGTGGACTGAGTACAGGCCTACAAATCAAAGGGTGGCTAGTTCGATCCCCAG
>PVKM010025841.1:0-19708 GCA_004027735.1 Carollia perspicillata | reverse complement strand
ACCAAAGTAGACATGTTACATCATATGGTAGTTCTATTTTTAATTTTATGGAGATACTTTATACTGCTTTCCATAGTGCCTATATCAATTTACATTTATACCAACAGTGAACAAGGGTTATCTTTTCTCCGCATCTTACCAATACTTTTTCTTTTTGTTGTCTTTATGATAATAGTTATTCTAACAGTTATGAGGTATTATCTCTAACTGATGGTTTTCCTTTGCATTCCCCTGAGGCTTAGTGCTGTTAAGCACATTTTCATGTACCTGATGCCCATTTGCATGGCTTTTAAAGAATTTTAAATTAGATGATGATGGTGGTGATGATGATGATTTATTTTTTGATCCTAAGCTGTGTGAGTTCTTTATGGTTTTTGGATATAAGTCTCTTATCAGATAGATGGTTTCCAAGTACCTTCTTCCATTATATAGGTGTCCTCTCTATTTTGGTTATTTTTTTGCAATGTAGAAACTATATAGTTTGATATAGTCCCACTTGTTTATTTTTGCTTTTGTTGTTTGTGTTTTGGGTGCTTTGTCCAAAAAATTGTTGTGCAGACGACCATGATGGTGCTTTTCCTCTTATGTTTTCTACTAGGAATTTAATTAATTCAGGTTTCACATTTAAATTTTAAAGCCATTTTTAGTTTATTTTGGTGTCTGGTGTAAGTTGGTGGTCAAGTTTGATTTTTTTTTTTTTTTGCGTATACTTGTCCAGATGTCCCAACACCATTTACTGAAGAGATTATTTTTACTCTACTTCATATTCCTGTCCCCTTTGTCAAATATTAATTGACCATATTGACATGGGTTAGTTTTGGGGCTCTCTATTCTGTTCCATTGATCTATGTGTCTGTTCTTATTCCAGTGCTAGACTGTTTTGATTACCATGGCCTTGTAATATAGTCTTATATCAGGTACTGTGATCCCTCCTACTTTGTTCTTCTTTCTCAAAATTGCTGAGGCTATTCAGGGTCATTTATGGTTCCATATAAATTTTTGAAATATTTGTTCTAGATCTGTGAAATACATCATCAGTATTTTGGTAGGGATTGCTTTGAATCTCTAGATTGCCTCAGGTAGTTTGGACATTTTAATGATGTTAATTCTTCCAATCCATGAACACAGTATATGCTTCCATTTACTTGTGCTTTCCTTAATTTCTTTCTTCAGTGTTGTGTAGCTTTCTGAGTACATGTCGTTTACCTTCTTTGTTAAGTTTATTCCTAAGTATTTTATTTCTCTTGTTGCTATTGTAAATGGGTGGAGAAAGACAAATACTATGTGATTTCACCTATAAGTAGAACCTAATCAACAAAACAAACAAGCAAGAAAAATAGAACCAGAGACATGGAAATAAAGAACTAACTGACAGTGACCAGAGGGGAGAGGGAAGGGGGATAATGAAAGAAAGAAGGGAAAGGGGCAAGCCAAGGAACATGAATAATGGACTCATGGGAGTTACTTACTTGTGGGAGTAGGGGCAGGTGGAGCAGGGGAGAGCAACTGTAACTGTAACCATAAAGATGAAATAAAAAAATAAAAATAATACTCATAGGCCCAGACAACACTATGGTGATTACCAGAGGAGGGAAAGGGCAGAGGGGAAATAGAAGAGGGTATAGAGGGAATAAGTGATGATGGAAGGAGACCTGACTGGGGTGGTGAACACACAATACAGTGTGTAGATGATGTATTATGGAATTGTACACCTGAAACCTATATAATTTTATTAACCAATGTCACCCCAATAAAGTCAATTAAAATGAAGTAAAAAGATGAAAAAATAAATTTTAAAACCATTTTGAGCTAATTTTTATGAGTGTTATAAGATAGGGATTTAATTTTATTCTTTAAAATGTGAATACCCAGTTTCCCCAGCACCATTTATCTAAAAGACTATTCCTTATTGAATATTCTTGGCTTACTTGTCAAATATTAGTTGATCATGTACATGTAAGTTTACTTCTGGGGTCTAAATTCTGTTTCACTAGTGTATGAATCTGTTTCTATCCATTGCTATGCTGCTTAGATTATTAAAGATTTGTTCTGGAGTTTTAAATCAAGAAAAGTGTGATAACTCCAAATTTGTTCTTTTATTATTTTTTTAATGATTACATTGGATATTCAGGTCCTTTTGTTGCTCTATTTAAGTTTTTAGGATTGCTATTTCTATGTCTGTAAAAAACACATTTAAAACTTGATAGAGATTGCATTTAATATATAAATGAATTTGGGTAGAATGCTTATTTTTTAAATAATAATTGTTCTAAAACAGAAACACAGGGTGTATTTCTATCTATTTGTGTCTTCTTCATTTTTCTTTTCAACATATAATTTTCACTCTACAAATCTTTTTTACTTCTCTTGCTTAAATTTCTTTCTAAACATTTTGTGTTTTTTTTTTTTTGCTATTGTAAATGGTGTTTTTTTCTCTTTATTTTTTAATATAGTTTTTTGGTAGTGTATGGAAATACATTAATTTTTGTATGTTGATTTTTTATCCTGAAAGTTCATGGAATTTATTTATTTGTTTTTTTCTAGAATCTTTAAGAACTTCTATAATAAAAGTATGTGATCTGAAAACAGAAATAATTTGACTTCTTTCTTTCTGATCTGGATGACTTCAATTTCATTTTCTTATCTAATTTCTCTGGCTAAAACTTCTAGTACCATGTTGAGTGGGCAGTAAGAGCGCTCAACAGTAAGAGCTGACACCCTTTCTTTTCTCAATCTTAGATATTTTCACTGTTGAATATGATGATTGAGGTGGGTTTGCCATATATGAACTTTATCATTTGAGGTACTTTTTTCTGTACCCCACTTCTTGAGATATTTTTTCATGAAAGGGTGTTGAATTTTGTTAAACTTAAAAAAATTGCTAAGACTAGATGATTTTTATCTTTCATTTTATTAATGTGGTGCATTACATTTATTGATGTGTTTATGTTACATCTCCTTATATCCTAGGGACAAATCCCAAATGATCACAGTGTATCAACTTTTTAATGTGTTGTTGAATTAGGTTTGCTTGAATTAGGTGTTGTTGAACTTTTTAATGTGTTGTTGAATTAGGTTTCTGTGAATTTTTACACCTATATTCATCAGGGATAAGGGCTGTTGATTATCTTTTCTTTCAGTGTCTTTAACTGGCCTTAGTATCAGACAATTCTGGCTACACAATATGAGCTTTGAAGAGTTTCATATTCCTTAACTTTTAAAGAGAAGTTTGAGAAGGATTGAAATCAATTCTTTAAATGATGTTTTAATAAAATTCAACCATGAGGACATATGGTCCTGAGCCTGTATTTATTGGGAAGTTTTTGATTATTACCTCATTTTCCTTTTTCATTATTGGCCTGTTTATATTTCTATTTTATCATGATGAATTCTTGGTAGGTAGTATGTTTCTAAAACCATATGTATTTATTTCAGGTTATGCAATTATTTGTATAATCATTCATATTATTCTCTTATGATCCTATGCATATCTGTGTTATATTTCTAGAAATGTATCTAGCTGCTTTATGTTATCTAATTTTTGATGATTTTTGTAATAATTATTCTTAGTTGTCTTATAATTCTTTTAATTTCTATTTTGTGATTGTTTTGCATTTTTCAAATTTAAGTTGTGATCTCTATTATTATTTTATTTATAATTTTGCTTATTTGAGCTCTCTAGTTTTGCTTAATCTGTGTTGGCAATGTTTTATCTCTCTAAAAACCCAGCTTTTAGTTTTATTAAATTTTAAAATTATCTTTTAGTTTCCATTTTATTTATTTCTGCTATTATTTTTATTACCTCCTGCCTTCTTATAACTTTGGGCTTAGTTTGCTCTTCTATTTCTAGTTTCTTGAGGTGTAAAGTTAGGATAATTAGTTCTATTGAGCAGTAAAATGTCTTTTACCCACTTTCAGAACAGAACGTTGTGGAACCACGGTATCTAAAGACAATTTTAGAAAATATACAAATCTCAGTATTTACATAACATGTATTTATCTCTTCATATGTTCATTTTTAAGGATGTTTCTAAGGAAAGGAACAGGTTTACTGAACTAATTCACAAATTGAAGTTCTTTACTTAAATAGAAATAGTTTTATTCAAGTTAATATACCCATTTAACAATATTAAATATATTTTAGCCTAGATTTCCATATTATATCTCAATAATGAAAGCCAAACATAACTAGCCATATTCTAAATGAATAACTTCAATGGTTTTTACCTCAACTCTAAAAGTTATTTTGAACTTTAAATAATAGTAAGGGAGAATAGAGACTAAACTAGAATCTGGTCATAAAGGGTTAATGGTTTGAGTTGACAGTGAAAAGTTGAGCAAAAACAAATCTTCAGAACCAGTGCTGTCAGGGTAATGTTGGGCCATAGAACATTTATTTCAGTTACAGTGATGCTCTTGATTTTCACTTAATGCACCATTCACTTTCTCATGTCCACATATTTATTCCTCTAATTTTTTGTTTGGAGAATAATCCCTGAATTTCCTAATTTGCAAAACATTAACCACTCTAAAAGAGCTTTCCTAAAACTCTAAGAAAAAACAATTTTACCTGCCCCTGAATTCACAGTAATAAATTAAATGTTATTTATTACTTTCTGGTTTGCATCATAAAAGAGTGGGTAAAAGTAGGTTTACAGTTGTTCATCTGGAAAATAATTGAATAATTAATAAATTATAATACAAGAGTAAACTCTGTGTTTCATGTACTCACAACTGTAAACCTATTTTGGACCTCTTTTGTGTATAAGATTTTTCTCTTCTATTTGCTTGTACGTTCATTTGTGTCTGAATCCATTTGGGCAGTAATCAAGATCGTAACCACAGAATTTGGGGCAGTCAGCTTGTGAGATCCTTTCAGTAAACACAAGAGGTCAAATCTATATTTATGAGAATATTGTATTTAATTGCCTATTGCATGGTTTTTACATTTTCACCAGTGGTGAAAAAACAATGGTGGTTGAAACTGCTGGTGCCTTAGCATGAACTAAAGACATAGCACTGAACCAGAGAGTAGTTGTGATATTCATCATTGTCACATATTCAGGATTTTTAAAAATGCCAATAATATCTAACACTGCCATAGACAAAGTATAAAAATATTTTATTAAATCTTCACCCTTGACATATTATTTTAATATTCTGTGTGAAGAAATGGCAAGTATGTATAAAACTTCTGCAAGATATCAAAGTACAATAGTCATTCCAAGAAAAAAAATACTTGAGAGATTTCACTGAAGCATGGGTAGATTTTTTAAACTTTTTAAATAACATTTATTAATATTTGAAGGTAGAATTGACAGATTTAATATAGTTATTCAGGCTTTGGTATTTGTAGAAATTTTCTCAAAAATGAATGTAGTGAGTTTATTAATTTAAAGAAAACCAGTGGCAGTATTGGCTGTCAATGATAAAATTCAAGTTTTTGACATAAAATTAGATTTGGAGGAACTTTGTATACACTTCATCAACTTTAGTCAAAAGAATGTATCACACAATTACAATGCAGAAGCAAATATGATTTGGCTGTTGTTTTTTAAGATAAGCATTAAAGAGATTTGGGAAAAAGTATTAGAACGTATAACAAAACACTATTCTCAGTAATTTATTTCGCTATGAAAAATGTTTTTTAAGAATGTATTAATTATGTTGTTATGATTATGATATGACTTTTAAGTAAATTCTTTTTTGAAAGATTTTATTTATTTTTAGAGAGAGGGGAAGAAAGGGAGAGAAACATCAATGTGTGGTTGTCTCCAGCATGCCCTAAGTGGAGACCTGGACCACAACCCAGCATGTGCCTGATGGGGAATCAAACCATTGACCCTTCAGTTTGCCCATCAGGACTCAATCCACTGAGCCACACCAGCCAGGGATAAATTCTTAAACGTACATATATATATATGTTTATGTATATATTTTCAATTTACTTTCTAATACAATATATATTGATAGATGTGACCTTTATACATAATAACTTCTTGGATTCTGAATGTTTTTTAAAGTATGAAGTAGTCCCAAGAACACTGCAGAGGAGTATTGGACAGAATCTCTGATGACTGATGATGATCAGAGGATGCTATTTCTATTATAGTGGAGCATGGGCGGTCCTATTTAGCAAAGTTAATAGAACCCCCAAAACAATGTAAAATGGAAAGTCAAAAGTTTTTTAATTTTATTAACTGTGCAGTTACTGAGTTCCTGAGCATATTTCCAAGTTACCCATGTTGTTTCATGTAGCTGTAGTTAATTTTTACTGTTGTAATCAAAGTTTCATTAAAATAATAATGCAGTTTTTCTATTCTATTTTTCCATGGACATATCTTTGTTTTTATATATTTTTTGCAATTATAAATATTTGGTGAACAAATGTTCTGGAATGTTTTGATGTGCATATATATTTATGAGAATGAAATTGCTGGGACTTCAGATATGGTTGTCTTTAACTTTAATAAATAAAACTGGGCTATTTTCCATAGTGATATTGAGTGTAAAAATCAGTTGTTCCACTTAATCATAGACATTTATTATCTGACTGATTTTTAATTTGATAGTTGTGAATGACATTGCATTGTGAATATAATTTGTTTTTGCTAGATTACTCTTAAGCATGTGCTGTTTGATATGACTACTGGCCATTTGACTTAGTTCTCTAAAATGCTTTTTCCTGTCCTGTGTCCATTTTTATAGTGGGTTATTTGTCTTTATCAAAATGATTCCTTACATTCTTTAAATATATCTTTTTTCAGTTGAATTTTGTTGCAAGATATTTTATGATTTTTTGACTTAATTCTTTAGGTATCCTATAAATCATTCTTCTTATTTTCATTCCTACTGTGGCAAATCTTTTAGACTGACATAGTTTCTACATTTTCTTGCTTTACTGGCATTCTGCAATATAAATTGTTTTATTTCTGTTACTTACCACCTGCTGGCTAAGGGAAGATTTAAGACATTTTTGGCCTTCAAACAAAGTTACCAATCATCCATCTGATTTTATTTATTTCAAAATTTTGTTGAATCCTCTCATATTCTTTGTAGTTTTTATTTATATTTTTCTATTATATTTACTATAAGCTCATGTAATTTTGTTTGATGAAAAAAGAAAAGGTGTCTTTACTCTATTTTTAGTCCATGTTTAACTAGAAACAATTTCAATATTTGATATATGAATTTAAAAAGTGAATAAAAGACTCATGATAATTTTGAATTTTCAAAGAAACTAAAAGCCATCTACCTACATTTGTTTATTTGACCCTATTAATCATTTTTATTCAATAGCAATCTCTTAGTTTCTATGACACTTTCACAGACTTTCTCTCATTCTGCCTTCAAAGTTATCCTGCCCTGCTGGTATTACTAATTTCAATACACACACACACACACACACACACACACAGAGGAACCACTATTTAGAGGCCTGAATTAGCTTGATCAGGAATAACACCTATGAAAATAAAATGAGAAACTTAAAAAGATTTTTCAGAATCTACCTGCAGCTTCCTCTACTACTGAAAAAATACCCAGTGCCTTAAAATGGGCATTTGCCTGATCTCCTTAAAATGAGGAATCAGCTGAAATCAATTTTAATTCAGAACAAAGGCAAATTTCAAAAAGAAGAATGTGGGAAACTTTACATGTGTGACATTTACAAATCCTGTCTAGAACAATGTGTTTGCTCCTTATCTAATAAAAAGAAGACATGCTATTGAGCCTTGCACTTTCTGATGCAGTTTACTACACCTTTTGAGAAAAACCTACCAATGTTTTGGGTTGGGAAGCTGCTTCTAGGTAGGCCCCAATGGGAGCCTTACGTACTGAATTCAGTTTCTGACACAGAGATTTCACCACAATGTCTGAATTTTTTTGTGAAAAATGATATAAAATATCCATTTTAATGGTAACTGATAATCTTTGTTGGCTTCTGAGATGAATTTCAAAGGGAAAATGCTATTTTTATCAAACAACTACCTCTTTCCAAAAGGAAAATACTTCAGGTTTCTTAAGCATCACAGGGATTGCTGAAGATCTGCCCTAGTCACTTAAGAGACACTGGCATAGTTTTCCTTTTTGTACTTTGATTTTACATAACTGAATAGAGTGCTGTTTAAGTTTTATTTTTCATCATAAATGATATATCAGTAAAACAACATAGTGTTATTAAATTTCTCTGAATAGCAAAATGTGTAGTTGGGATCTTCCTGAATAATAAAGTGTGTATGGAATTCCCTGAGTAACAATTCGCATAGCCTGTAATCACTTTAGGCATTTTCAAGTTGACATGCCATGTACATATATATTCATTTATTTGGCACTCACTGAGCTCTTGCAGAACCATAGTCTAGGGACAATACTACTTTGGGAGTGTACAACTTGAGCATATAGACTACAGGGTAATTTCTCTCTAGTCTGGCAGAAAGACCAGTAGCCAAGGGGTTCAGGGAAAGGTGAGTCCAGGCCGATGCAAATGCCACTGAAAAGTAACAGAGATGCAAAGGGAGGACTTCACATTTAGAGAATAGCAATGACTTTAGAATAGCACACTGGAGGAAAGGAGATCATTAAATGGAGGCTTACAGATAGATCATTAAGGACAATGATTATTATTCTAAGCAATTGTGTGTACTGAAGGCAATGGAAACCCATGAATGGAATTGATGCGGAAGTGTTACTTAGTTACACATTTGCATTTTCAAAACAGTATGTGTATGTGATTCAAAAAGATAAATTTAGCAGCATAGGATAGGGCAAATTGTGACTTTTTTCTTTTGAATCATATATTGTTGATTATGCTGTCACAGACGCCACAGTTTTTCCCTCTTTGTTCCCATCCATCCCCAACCCCTCACTCCTTCAGACAATCCCCATACCTTTGTTGATGTCCAGGGAATATGTGTGTAAGTTCTTTGGCTACTCCATTTCCTGTGCTGTACTTTATGTCCCCACGACTATTCTGTGGCTACCAAGCTGTACTTCTTAATCCCCTCACCTTTTCACCAATTCCCCAAAAACCCCTTCATATATGGTAACCATCAAAACTCTCTTCATGTTCACGATTCTGTCTGTTTTCCTGTTGCTTAGTTTGTTTTTTAGATTTAATTGTTGATAGGTATATGTTTATTGCCATTTTATTGTTTATAGTTTTAATCTTCTTTTTCTTAAATAAGTCCCTTTAACATTTCATATAACAATAGTTTGATGACAATGAACTCCTTTAGTTTTTTTCTTGTCTGAGAAGCTCTTTATTTGTCCTTTGATTCTATATGTTAGCTTTGCTGGGTAGAACCATTTTGGCTGTAGGTCCCTACTTTTTGTGACTTCTAGCCTGCAAAATTTCTCTTGAGAAATTAGCTGACAGTCTCATAAAAACTCCCCTGTAGGTATCAAAGTGCTTTTCCCTTGCTTCCTTTAAGATTCTGTCTTTGTCTTTAACTTTTAGCATTTTAATTATGATGTGTCTTGGTGTGGGCCTGTTTGCATCCGTCTTGTTTAGAACTCTCTGTGCTTCTTGGGCTTGCATATCTATCTCCTTCATTAAATTAAGGAAACTTTCTTTCATTATTTTTTCAAATTTCCAATTTCTTGCTCTTTCTCTTCTTCTTCTGGCACCCCTATGATGCTAATAGGTTAGCATCATAGCTTGGTTAGCTTGAAGTTGTCCCAGAGGCTTCTTACAGTATCTTCATATTTTTTTATTTATGTTTTCTTTTTGTTGTTTCTGATTGGTTATTTTTTGTTTCCTTATGTTCCATGTTCCATATCATTGCTTTGACTCTTCATTCATTATACTGTTGATTTCCTGTAAATTATTCTGTATTTCTACTAGTTATCCTTCATTTCTGCTTTGGCATTTTTTTATGCTGTTGAGGTCCTCAGTAAGTTCCTTGAGCATCCTTATAACAAGTGTTTTGAATTCTGATCCGATAGATTTCTCATATCAATTTTTAGTTCTTTTTCTAGAGTTTTGATCTGTTCTTTCATTTGGGCCAGGTTTGTTTTGTTTCCTCATTTTGGCTTCTTCCCTGTGTTTGTTTCTATATATTAGGTAGATCTTCTATGACTCCCTGTCTTGGTAGCATGGCCTAATAGTAGTAGTTGTTCTGTACAGTCCAGCCTCCCCTTTCACCCTAGCTGGGTACTCACAGTGCACCCTCTGTGTGGGCTGAGTATATCCTCCTTTTGTAGTTCAGCCTTGATTGTGTTGGCAGGTCAATGGGAGGGATTTAGTTAGGCCAGTCAGCTGCAAGGACTGGCTGAGACCACTTACCACTAACCTCCAGCCTCCATGGAGAATCTGCTGTGTGGGGAAAGAGTAGTGTTCTCTGATGTGGTCTGTAGCTGTCCACTGGGTGTTCAGACTCTGAGGTTTCTAGGTTGTGTACCCTAGGGTCAGCCACCACCTGTGTTACACTCAGAGCCATCCAGCATTAGCTACAAAACAATCTGCAGATGGCTGCTAATTGTGCTGGGCTCAGAGGTTCCCAGGCAAAGCCAAACTGTGATCCAAAGCTGGCTTCTGCTAGTGCCTGGTCTGAGACTGCATGGCCAGAGTTATGGAGGCTGGGGGTTCACTGAAGCTGGTTGTTACTTGAGAGGATATAGGAAGATGTGAAGTCTGAGACATTCATATGAAAAAGTCAGTTAACAGCTTGGGTGGTCTGAAAGTTGTGTGGGTCAGATCCTCAGGTGTTCACCAGGACAGAGTAAACTGTGTAAGCCAGATTGATGTAGTCTCAGATATTGCCTCGCCTGCCAGCTCTGTGGCTCTAAAAAGGAAAAAAAATGTGCCCACCTTTCTGTCTAGGAGAAAGCTATACCCCAGTTCTTGCCCTTATGCCAGACACAGATACAATACCTCTCCATATGCCACTGGTGCCTTTCAAGCTGCTACCCCAGTGCTGGAGCTCAAACAGAATGAGTCTGAGTGACTATGTGTATGGGCCCTTTAAGAGTAACTGCTTGAGAATCCAGTAGTTCCTTTCACTGACTCAAACTTACTGTTTTTTACAACCAAAAGTTATGGGGGTGTATCTTCCTGGCACTGGAGCCCTCAGCTGGTGGGCCTGGTGTGGGGCTCCTAAGATATACCTCCCAAATGTTTATCCACCACACATGGGTGTGGGACTAGCCCTTTCCACATCTCTGTGTCTCTGTGTCTCCTTCCAGTCTTGTGACTGGAAGTAGTTTCTTTAGGTCTATATTTTAGTTGTAATTTTGATGTGGTTGTGTGAGAAGGTGAGCTGTGTTTACCTATATCTCCATGTTGATAAGAACTCTCCCTAAGAAGTCCCCAAATCATGATTTTTATATGAGACACCATGTGATTATCTTATAAATCTAAGCATGCAGTGATAACTGAACTAGTAGCCAAAGAAGATAGCAAGACTTAAGGGATATGTAAGTTTGAGAAATAATTAGGAAGGCATTTTCATAGAACTTGAGCCCCTGAGTGTGCGAGACCAAGGTAGAGAAAAAAAATCAAATATAAAGTTTAGTTTCCTGGCTTAGAAAACTGCATATAATACCATTTGATGGAATTAAATCCTTTCCACTGGATATGTAGAAAGACAGGTATGGTTTGGGTTGGAGAGCTTGGCTTGCCTAACACTCACTTGGGAGGACAAAATAAGCTATTGAGAGGGTTATATCAGATCAGAGAACTAGCCACCCTTGTTCTCATCAGAACAGCTCAGTAAGTCACCTTACTGTGCAAAAACAGTGTAACAGAATCAAGAGGAGAATGAGGTGGCATCAAGAGCTGACCTTGAAGTCCACTGGCTTTTAGGACCCATGTGGTAGCTGGTAAGATTTCATCTTCCATTACAAATGTGCCCTCTGTGCTTTAGGTTTCTACCTTATCTAAGGAACTGGGTTAATAAGGGGTATTTGTGCCATATATGAGAATGTAAGTCATTTTTTTCTGATCTAAATCAGCCTGGTCACTCCATAATTACACATCTGATTCTGGTTCTGCCACTTGACTGCCCCTGGAATTACCTCAGGAAGAAATGTTCCAACTACACTGACTTCTGTAGTTGCATTTTTTACTACCTAACAGGAGCTTGAACACACATACTTTCTCTCATATCTGTGTTCACTGTAGGACACAGCTGAGATCACCTTGAAACATTTAGGAAGACCTTTCTAACAGTTCAAGGAAAAAAAAAGGGAATTACAGATAGCATATGTTGGCTACATTTTGAGGAACAGTTGCAATATTTTACTAACTACCTGCTTCCAGATTCAACTGGCTAGATTTTTCGTTGACTAGGTCCCCACCTTCCAAAGAGGCCCTTTCTTATTTCCAAATTGTTTGTATATCATGGCAACAGGAAAGAAAACATTTCTTCCTTACTTGGTCTGTTGATTCAACTCCTTTTCAAGAAATACCCATCTCATTGACAGCCAGGGATATTTAGTTTTACATTTTGAATAATATCTACCTAATCATAATATATACAATATTGATTAAAGAATACTTTATGTTTTACTGTTGATTCTCAGTATACCAAAGTAAATTATTTCTGAAATCTGGATCTTCCTATTTTTTGCATATTTCTTAAATAAAATTTAAGAATGAAAAATTTCTTTTAAGGGATTTTTAAAAATTAACTTTCTAAATGTGACTATAGGTAAGCATTTATAATAGTGATTATTATAATTTAAAAATAAAAAAAGTTAAAAATTCAAATTTGCTTATTGAATCTTACCTATTCAAGTTAATAACAGTATCATTATGATTGCATCCCTCAACAGTATAAATTATTGAACTGAAAGACATAAAATTGTAGGGTTTACCTACCTGTTGTGCTAAGCTATTTTAAATTTTATTTTTACTCACTGTAATGTTCTTGATGATCTCAGAGACTTTAATAGAAAGATAGAGATCTTCTTTTTGCTCTAATTACCATTGTTTTAAATCCTTCATGCATAAAGGGTGATCATAAGTAAAAGGTGAGAGATTTATATAAGCTGAAGAAAATCCAGAGCAAAAAGAAAACTTAAATACTTAGGAACAAAATTTAACCAAGGAGGTAAAAGACCTATACTGAGAAAACTACACAACACTAAGAAAGAAAATAAGGAAGACAAATTAATGGAAGCATATACTGTGTTCATGAATTGGAAGAATTAACATCATTAAAATTTTCATACCACCCAAAGAAATTTATAGATTCAACACAATCCCCATGTAAATACCAATGACATATTTCACAGATATAGAACAAATGTATCAAAAACTTGTCGGAATGATAAACAACCCTGAATAGCCTCAGCAATTTTGAGAAAGAAGAACAAAGTAGGGGGGATCACAGTACCTGATATCAAATTATATTACAAGTCCACTGTACTCAAAATAGTGTGCACTGGCATAAGAACAGACACATAGGTCAATTGAACAGAATAGAGAGCCCCAAAATAAACCCATGTCAATATAGTCAATTAATGTTTAACAGAGGGGGCAGGAGCATAAAATGGAGTAAAAACATCCTCTTCAACAAATAGTGTTGAGAGATCTGGACAAATACATGCAAAAAATGAAACTAGACCACCAACTTATGCCATATACCATGATAAAATCCAAAGGGACAAAATACTTAAATATAAGTCATGACACAATAAAAGTCCTAGAGGAGAACATAGGCAGAAAAATACAGATATCCCATGCAGAAATATTTTCACTGATACATTCCCTAGGACAATGGAAATAAAAAAAAAGAATAAATAAATGGGACTACATCAAATTAAAAATCTTCTGCACAGCTAAAGAAAATATCAACAAAATGAAAAGGGGACCAACCATATGGGAAAACGTATTTGCCAATGATACCTTGGACAAAGGTTTGATCTTCACAATATAGAAAGAACTCACATGACTCTACATCAGGAAGACAAACAACCCAATTAAAAAATGAGTAAAGGTCCTGAACAGGCACTTCTCAATGGAAAACATATAGAAGGCTCATACACTTTAAAATATGAACATCATCAACCATCAGGCAGATGCATAATAAAACCACAACGAGATACCACTTCACACTGGTGAGAATGGCCATTATTAAAAAATCAACAAACAGCAAGTGTTGGAGAGGATGTGGAGAAAAGGGGACTCTAGTTCACTGTTGGTGGGAATGCAGACTGGTGCAGCCACTGTGGACAACAGTATGGAATTTCTTCAGGAAACTAAAAATGGAACTGTCTTTTCACAGCAATTGTACCATTGGGATTATACCCTAAAAATTCTGAAACAACAATCCAAAAGAACCTATGCATCCCTGTATTCATGGCAAACAACTTAGAGTAGCAAATGCTGGGAAGAGCCTAAGTGCCCATCAGCAAATGAGTGGATCAAAAATGATGTACACTTAAATGATGGAATACTATGCAGCAGAAAGAAAGAAGGAGCTCCTACCCTTAAGCGACAGCATGGATGAAACTGGGAGTCATTATGCTGAGTGAAATAAGCTACTAAGTGAAAGACAAATACCATAGGATCTCACCTTTAAATGGAACCTAATCAACAAAACAAACAAACAAGCAAAATATAACCAGAGATATTGAAATAAAGAACAAACTGACAGTAACCAGAGAGGAGGTGGGGGGCGGATAATGGGGAGGAAAAGGGGGAAGCATTTTCAGGAACAACTGTAAAGGACACATGGACAAAATCAAGAGGGGGTAGACTCAGGGGACAGAGGTGAGGATAGCTGGAGTAGGGGGTAGTGGTGGGGGAAAATGGAGACAACTGTACTTGAACAACAATAAAAAAATAATAAATCAACAAACAAGTGCTAGTGAGGTTGTGGAGAAAAGGGAATCCTAGTGAATTTTTTGTGGAAAAACAGCCATTCTGGAAACAGTATAGAATGTCCTCAAAAAACCTAAAGATGGAACTGCCTTTTGACCCAGTGATCCTACTTTTGGGATCATACTCTAAGAATCCTGAAACACCAATTTAAAAGAACCTGTGCACCTCAGTGTTCATAGCAGTGTTACTTACAAGAGCCAAGTGCTGGAAACATACTA
This sequence comes from Carollia perspicillata, assembly GCA_004027735.1. Taxonomy (NCBI): domain Eukaryota; kingdom Metazoa; phylum Chordata; class Mammalia; order Chiroptera; family Phyllostomidae; genus Carollia; species Carollia perspicillata. Next base: position 4,663 of record PVKM010025841.1, on the reverse strand, counting down.
AGTGTCCATCAGTAAATTAATGAATCAAAACAGTGTGGTTCATTTACATATTGCAATGCTATAGAGCAGAAAGAAAGAAGGAACTCCTGCCTTTTAAGACGGCATGGATGGAACTGGAGATTATTATGCTCAGTGAAATGAACTAGATGCTGAAAGACAAATACCATACGATCTCACCTATAAGTATAGCCTAATCAACAAGACAAACAAATGAACAAAATAGAACCACAGATATGGAAATAATGAACAAACTGACAGTGATCAGAGGGGAAGGAGGAAGGGGATAACAGGGAAGGAAGAGAAAGGGCAAGTCGAGGAACATGAGTAGAGGACTCAAGGGCTCGACAATGGGGTGGTGTTGACTCTGGGTGGGGTGGGGGCATGGGAGAACAATAGGGGAAAAGGTGGGACAACTTTAACTGAACAACAGTAATACAAAATAAAATTTAAAAAAAGTAAGAATTCAAAAGGAAAAAATAGTGACCATAAGTAAAAATTATTAAAAAGCTACATTACTTTTTCTTTTCATATATAAACTTAAAATGGTTAAGGAAAAAAAGATTACTCTAATGCTATTCAGATGTTTTACCTTGGTTTATATTACATGGTGAACAATTAATTACAAAGAACTTTGCATATGAACATGTTCTGTTTCAGTATCAAATTGCGAAAGGGATTATGTAATTCTAAGATTGGCAAGGGTGAATAGTAGATGATATTGCAAATCCCATTCACTGGTACTTGTCAGGTTAATTTTTGTTCTAAAAATAAAAAGATATTTTAAAGTAGATAGGTTTTTTAAATAAACCACAGAGAGACACATTTGAAATAATTAGGAAACATTTGCTTCTAATTCTCTTTGGCCCATATAACAGGTCACATATTACATATATTTTATTTATTTATTTGTTCATTGTGTGTGTTCTTTCTCTTCTACATTCAAAGATCCTAGAAAAAAATTACTGGGTTCCCAGTAGACACTCAAATATTTGGTCAATATATAAGTAGAAATAACCTTTGGAAATATGTAACCCATAGTCATCAGTTGGAAATACTCAACTTTCTGGCCATCTTACAATGTATGGCTATAAAAGATCAGGAGATAAAGTTTGTGATTCTAAATATTTCTCTAACAGTCTGGTAAAAAACTGAGACATTACTTATTTACATGTATTTAAATTTGCCTTTAGATTGTTTCATATGTTATGTTAAGAAAATAGCAACCAGTGGTTTCAATCCTTAGTGTAGAATAGTGTTAATATTCCACAATGATGATCTTAACAAATATAATTTTGTTTATGTAAAGGAGTGCAAATTGCTTCATGTTGCTACTTATTTAAGTGAAATCAATTTAATTTAAAGATTAGCATCCATCCCCAGTCATAGACTACCATTTACCTTGTTACAGCAAATTATCTACTTGAAAAGATCGATGTTTCATAGCACATTGCAGTCAGTGACAGGAATGAGGCTTTAGCAAGTGGATATACTGAGAGCAGTTTGCAGTCTAATGAACTATTCAAAGCAAAGAAGCTTGCTAGTCTGTTGTTACTAGATGGATACATTTTTATAATTATTATGTCTTTTTGCTGTATGGAACCTACTATTAATCTACAATGTGCTTTTTTGTCTGTTGTAAACTTTTTTGACTCAAAATCCATAGTTTCTGATCATAGTATAGCCACCATTGCACTATTTTGTTTATTATTTACATGAAATAACTTTTTCCAAGTTTTTACTTTCAATTTCTTTGTTCTTTTAATCTAAAGTTAGTCTATAGTAGATAGCACATAGCTGAATTATAAATTGTTAACTTTTCTGCCAGTCTCTGTCTTTTTATTGAAGAATTTAGTTCACTACGTTTAAAGTAAATACTGTTAATGGACTTAATTTCATCATTTTTTCTATTTATTTATTATTATTTATTCATTATTGTGTTATTTTATATACAAACACCTGTAAACCTAGTTTTATGTTTAAAAACACCCACCCCATATGTTTTATAAAGTTTTGTCCCTTATTTCTTATATTCCTCTTTTATTTTGTTTAGTTTATATTTTGTAGTGAAGCATTAAGTACTTTTCTTATTACCTTTTTCATACATTTTATAGCTACTTTATTTGTAATTATCATGGATATCACATTTAACATTCTGAAGTTATAACATTTTAATTTGTGCTAACTTAGCTTCAATAACAAACAAAGAAGTTGTTTCTTTATGCCTCTGCCTCTACTACTTTTGGTTGTTGATATCACAAAATTACATCTTTACATATTAATGTTCTCTGACATAGTTTAATAATTATTAAATGTATTAGTCCCTTAAGTTGGGTAGAGTCCAAAATTATAATAATAGTAGCTTTCAGACAAATAATTTTTAAATGCATTTGTCTCATAAATAATGTAGACAACAAAAGTAGACTTACAAACCGTAGTTGCAATAACACAAGCTTTTATAATTGCCTTTAAGTATTTACCTTTACTGAGAATTTTATTTTTTATATAACTTTAAATTGCTGTCTAATGTCCTGTCATTTTACTTTGCAGAACTCCTTTGAGTATTTTGTGCAGGGCAGACCTAGTGGTAATAAACTTGCTTAGCTTTTGTTTCTGTGTGAATGTCTTAATTTTCCACTCACTTTTGAATGACAGTTTTGCCTGCTATAAAATTTTTGGTTAAGAGTTTTGTTTGCATTTTGTTTTGTTTTTCTTTTAGTACTTTAAATATATTGCCTGTGGCTTTCTATCCTCCAAAGTTTCTGTTGAGTAATCTTCTTCTATTCTTAATGAGGATCTTTTGTATACTATGTGTCAACATTTTCTCGCTGCTTTCAAGATTCTCTCTTTGGCTTTTATTAGTTTGAATAAAATCTGTCTCAGTGTGGGTATTTTGATTTCATTTTTCTTAGAGTTTGCTGAACTTGTTACTTTCTTTTATTAAACTTGGAAAGTCATTATTTCTTTAAATGTTTTCTTTTCCTATTTCTGTTTTCCTTCTCCTTCTGGGACTATTACCTGCTTATGTGGTTTTACAGATAATACACTATAAGTCCTTTAGACTTACCTGTTCTTGTTCAGTTTTTGTCTTTCTGTACCTTGGACTCAGTAGTGCCTATTGTGCTGTATTCAAAATTACTGATTCTTACCCTGGCTGGTGTAGCTTAGTGGATTGAATAAGGGCCTGCAAACCAAAGGATAACGGTTCAATTCCCAGTCAGGGCACATGCCTGGGTTGCAGGCCAGTTCCCAGCAGGGGAAATACGAGAGGCAACCATACATTGGTATTTCTCTCCCTCTCTCCTTCCCTTCCCCTCTAATAAAATCTAAAAAAAAAGAAATTACTGATTCTTTTTCTGCTCAAATCTATCTTTGGATTCTGCTAGTTATTTTTTATTTAGTGTACTTTTTAGCTTCATAATTTTTGTTTGTTCCTCTTAGACTATCATTTTATTGAAGGTTCCATTCAGTCCATACATCATTTTTCTGACTTTCTCTGTATCGTCCTTTAGTTCTTTGTACATCTTTCAGGCATTTGTTTTAAAGTCTTCGAACAGTAGAACTGCCATGAGGTCTTTTGTCAGGAACAGTTGCCTTGATTCCCCCCACCCCTTCAAACAAGCCATATTTTTCTTCTTCTTTGTATGCTTTGTGATATTTTAAAGCTGGACATTTGAATATAATAATGTGATAATCCTGGATATTATATTTTCCTCTTCTGGGTTTGCTTTTAACAAGCAAATGTTTTTACTTGATTTTATTTTTATAATTTCTATTTGTAGTCTGTCACTGTGTCAAAGATTACTTTGAGGTATAAACTTACAGTCATCTCAAGTCTTTTCTGAATCTCACCTCCATCCTGGACAGACACAATTGCTTTCTAACTCTCACTGCACATAAAATTGTTTTTACATGTCCTAGTCTTTAAAGTCTGCAAGCTGTGAACAGGCTGCTCTAGAAACACATGCACAGCTCCCTGACACAAAGCTCCATTAAAAGCTACAGTAAGCTACAATTTGCTGTCCAAGTCTTCCTCTGGAAGTTGAAAGCCTTCAATAGACTCCAGGGTTCAAAAATAGTTACAGATTCTGCCAGTGCAATTATGGCCTCAGTGAGGAAAGAGATACCTGGTACTTCCTAATCTTCTATCTTTCCAGAATCTTCTTATTTCCCTTGCTTTTTGTAAGTTGTGTATGTCTAAAGAATATAGTGTTTATTTTTGTTATGTTTTAAATGTATAAAATGGTATTAGAATGCATTATTTTCAGGGACTTACTGTTTCTTTGTTTAACATTTTATATCGACATCTTAAGCATACTCTTTTTGTGAAACTCTATTAATGAATAAAATAGGAGACATCTCATACATTAATTTCACATTTTGAGGAACTACCAAACTGCTTTTCAAATTGTTGCATTAATTCCAGGGAAGCAGATAAATTTATGTGGCTTGGGTGGAGGATATTGTCCATGATTTTTAGTTTTGCAACAGTTTATACAGGCTTTTTGTGAGTGAGCGATGGAAAGTGAAAATAGACGATATCCAATAATCCAGTCTAATGACTAGAAGTATACAAAGATGTTTTCTGAATACAAGAAGTTGGTGTGTGTATAATCAAGGTGATAAATGGAATGGGAAACTACAATAAAAATAAATTATTAAACAA
>PVKM010025840.1:0-19733 GCA_004027735.1 Carollia perspicillata | reverse complement strand
TTTTTTTTTCAATTAGCTGTGTAGGAAACAAAATGCATTGATCAATTAAAACCATATTACACAAGAACTTTTCTGTATTAGTCTCCACTCTTCTTCAAATACTTTGTATTTTATTATAATAATTATAGAAGCTCAAGTTAACTCAAATCCTATTTTTGCAGTAGATCAAATTTAAATTGTAAACATAATTTAGAGTACTGTGTGTAAATTACTATGGAGGTAGACTTTCCTGTCCTGTAGATCCATCACTTCTCTGTAGAGTGAAATGCAGTCAACTGGCATTTACCAATAAACTATGTAAAGAGTAGGGAATACCTGTACAACTTGCCATGAAAAAATTTCCAACTCACTCCCCTATTTCTGGTGGCCTGGTCAGAAAGACAGAAAGAAAAGAAAGACAGATTGAGGGAGACACCAGAGAGGGAAAAGGAGAAAGAGAGAGAGAGGAAAAGAGAGAACGGGGAATGGAGAGGGATTTTAACGATAGATGCCAACATCATAGACTGCAGCTTCATGACTGACTGCAGTCAGTCATGAGCTAGGGATTAATGGGAATGAGTGAACTTTGTACCCAATTTCTAACTTTCTTAGGAATAGTGGGGATTATTTTTAATTGTGAAAATAGCATACAACTATGCATGGATTTATAAATGTGAAATGGCTGCTTTCCATAAGGAAAAAATACTCCCAAAAGTGTTTTTGTGTTTGTTAAATATATTAAAATATAAACTCTATGTGTTATACAACTCCTTACTCAATTTCAATTTGTCCTGGGTTGGGAATTTGAAAGAAGATTCAAAGGAAACAAAATGTATCTATTTTACCTAAATTCAAAGTACACAAATGCAGTAGTATACTGTTCAGCCAGACAGCAATTACATTAGGAATTTCTACAACATCTGGATACAAATTCTAGACCCTCTGCCTCAGGAGGAACATTCCATGGTAAGATAAAATGCAAGCATGTGTGGGCCACTTTAATTTAGGAATGGAGCCCTTATCATTCTTCACCCGGCTCTACACATTGGAAGTGACCCTCCTTCAGAACATGCCCATTGAGTCCAGATAAAAATCCACCCATCAGAGGTTTAACAATGATCACTTTCAATACCTGAGTACAATCTGCTTGATACAACACGAACAAATCAATGTTCCACTTTTATCTTAACTGAGTACTTTTCAGAGGCGGAGTTGCAAAAAGCAAATCCAGAGTCATATTGAAAGATCTCTCTGGAGTTCAGAACAAATGAATAAAACATTGAAAACCACATTTTCTTAAATATGTAAGCATTACCTACAAGTTTTATTGATTAAAAATCCCTAGACAATTAAAATTGAATACAAAACATTTATTATGGGTGCCTTTGAATATTTCAAAACACCCTAAGCAGCAGATCAAATATACTGCAATAACAATTAATGCAAAAAGATTCAAAATATTATATCTCTTACATAAAATCATCATAAGAAGTGGGATTATTCATTATAGCTAATGTTTTGTTCATATTTTTACCTATAGCATTGTTCTGATATCTTCTATGGTTGTAATCACATAAATTTGATACTACATAAGAGGTTGTAATCTTCTTACTAGAAATGAAGGTAAAAGGATACCAAATCAAACTAATCAATGATACGAATTATCCATGTATTGAATCTTGCTCAAAATACAGTATTAGGATTATTTTCCTTTGTATATTCAAACCCAAGACACTTGCCATTAGGATGAATTTCCTATACAAGTTAAGCTTATTAAAATGTAAAAAGCTTATTCCACTCATATTCCAAACAAGTAGAACAGAGGCTGAAAATTAGTGCTGAATAAAAAAAGATATATTTATTAATTTGTTAATTAGCATTTTTTGCTCAATCATCCATATGCTTTATTTTTTGAAGACTAGTTTGAGTCTCAAAGTGCTATGAATCATTTATTTGAAATTTTGTTTTGCTACTATTATAAAATACATTGTCTAAATGTCATGTATGCTTACCTGTACTGAAAACACTATTAAAAATTTATGCATGACTCAGTATTTTATGATAATTAATAATATCATTTACAAAATTCATCTCCTAGGAGATGAAGACTTGTGCCTTCCCTATCAATTCTCCTTTTTCGATCCAAGGAAACACTTTGATCACAATATTTAAACTATTTTTCCTATTTGCTCATTGTTTGTGGCAACCAATGCTGATTAACCTTTGGATCCCAGGATAATCTGTCCTATCTAGTTGACATTACCATTACTTATCAAGTTCTTCCTTTTCCTGGATCAGCTGTGACTGTTTCTGCAATGTCCAGTGTTATAGTTCCCAGTTTTTACTAATTCCTGCCTGCATTCTATATTTTTTACAACGTGTTTTTGTATCACAGTACTTTTGATTACTCTTTACTCTGTCTTTCTGTTTTGAGTATGTATTAGTCAGGGTTAAGTAATGTTAGCTGTGTGATAACCCTAACATCTTAAAGGATTAACAATATGAAGTTTTATTGTTCACTCACGTGGAAGTACAACATGGTTCCTAAGAATGGGGAGAAAAGATTCTGATGTGTGGAGAGATTCAGAGAGCCAGTATAGCTGAAGGCTGGCCATCTCTAACTCAGGGCTTCAAATTCACATGCAATCAACCAAAGAGAGAAAGAAACTGTGTAACAGCTCTGAGTTGCCTTCCACTCGAAGTGGCACACGGCTTCTGCTTACATATCTCAGTGCTTTCAGCCAATCTGATGACTCCACCTGTAATCAAAAAACTAGAAAACATAGTTTAACTGTGTTCATGAAAGGGGAAAAATTTAATAAGCATATGGCCAATATTTGACACAAATATTACATAAACTCATGGTCTTTACAGACTCAATTTGTTCCAAATAATTATTTTTTATCACTATCATTGTCATCTTGATACAGAAATTGTCATGACATTTACAATGTAAACTTTCACAATATTTCCTGAAAGGATATTAAGTCTGGGAAAAAAAAAAACTTTTATTCCAAGCAATGAAAAGATATAAAAGATCCCTCCTAATCCTCTCTTTACTCAATACAAGGATTCAGCTAAATTCTCAGTTATTTTTAAATGGAAAATAGTAGTAAAATCCATCATCAAGGCAGTAGGGACAGACATGGGCCAAGGGTGCTGCAGCTGCTGGGTCACTTTTAGCAGTGATACAGTGAGAGACAGGGTTGGGCAAAAGGAAGTTTAGAGTTGTGAGTACATGAAACAGAGTTATTCTTATACTATTTACTAATAACATATTGCATTGTTTTCCATATGAATAATTGCAAACCTACGTTTGCCCAATTCTGTGTATGTTTAAGATCATGAGTTGAAATTTATTTTTTAATTCAATGTATTATGTCATGTACTCTTTTTAAAAAACAGTAATGGGGTTTTATTGACAACTAAGATTTTCCACAACTTTGACAATAGTTATTGTGGACTTTTTTTAAAAATTTTTTAAAGATTTTATTTATTTATTTTTTGACAGAGGGTAAAGGAGAGAGACAGAGAGGGAGACAGAGAAACATCACTATGTGGTTGCCTCTCACGTGTTCCCCACTGGACACCTGGCACATAATCCAGGCATGTGCCCTAGACTGGGAATTAAACTGGGGACCCTTTGGTTCACAGGCCAGCGCTCAAAACACTGAGCCACACCAGACAGGGCTGGACTTTGTTTAAGGCTTTTCCAGGTTCAGGTACTCCTACCTGAACCTGGAATACTAATCAGAGTATTTCCAGATGAATGATGCTTGGGCCCAGTTGCTTTTAAACATACCTTTGACTGTAATCAGAAAGCTGTTCTGATTTCTGTAGCTAATAGCCAAAGTGTGTCAAAAGTTTCCTTTTAAGCTCAATGGAAAACTATACTAAAGATATACTATGTTCTCTTACAGACTTTAGGGAGACTTTAGCTTACCATACTACCACACAGATTGTTATAATATTCTAAAACTTTATGTAACTAAGTTTCAGGTTTCCTTTATCCCTTCACACTTTGAAGGGAACATATCATCACTTACTTTTATTACTGAAGTCTGAAATTCTAGAAGCTATTTTGTGTATTTCATTTGCAGGGCCTTTTCTGTTCCCAAATTCATTCATATGCAGAATTACCCATAAGAGTCTGAAGAAAACAGGATGTCATTCTCTAAATGAAACACTTGGAAGGAGGATATTTCTATTTCAAGCTTCCAGTTTATTTTAATTTATTTGCTGATGGAGCCAAGACTTGCAAGAACAGTCCCACATTCTCATGCTGATTCTAAGTGCAAAAATCTACATCATGACCTTTGTATTAACAGACACAATATATCCTTAAAAATAGAGTTTTCCAGCCATATGTCCCAGGGCCCTAGTGGTTTCCAATCTGAGCAGACATTACTATGGAAAAGCTTCAGTCTTGAGAAGGGGGCTTTCACACAACTGAAGGTAAACTAAAAAATAAAAAAGAGAGCAAATGCTGAGCTTAAAATACATTGTCAGAATACCAGCATTGAAAATAGAGTGAAAATGTGTGCCTCCACCTAAGCAGCTTTTGTCTGTCACTCATTTCAGGGTTTATCATCATTCTCAAGTGAATATTATAAAGAAGATTCTTTTGTCTCATCAGTCTCTATACCATCTCCACTGAGTACTCTTCCCTGTCCCATGAACAATTCCCGGAGGGAACTTAAGAGGAAGACTCAGTCTGCTGTTCACATCTGGACTGCATGGCTCCTTGGAAGGAGTCAAATCAGTGATGTAGTCACATTTCTCTCTCCTCATGCTCGTTCCTCCCACTCTTCGAGGACACAGAAGATGAATAACCACTAGCCCTTTTGGAGTAAACTTTGTGATATTAAAATAATGAAATAATTGATGTTGTCATAAGTTGTTACTGAGTAATATATCCTTGGAGGCCAGCTTAATCACTTGGAAGAATAAGGGGCTGTTGAAATTGTTGAGCAAATGGCCAATGGGGACTGGAGAGGTCCTTAAAGGAAATAACAGTCTGGATATTTTACTTTTAAGGTGGGGAAATAGATATCAATTACAATATCAATTAACAGTGCATAACATCACATAGTTTCCTGTGGGTGACTTACTATATTTAATACATCAGCCTTATGAGTTAGATGACACAGGTATTGTTGCAGAAAAATGAACCCTTACACGATTTGGGGTGACAGAGTGAGCCTTTATTCACCTGCTCAGACCCAGAGGATGGGGTCTCCAAATTCTGGGCACCGAGGAGGGGGTAGGTGGGTGGTTAAATACCTTTGTAACAAAGTGGGGAGTGGAGGGGTCACATGGCACAAGCAGGGGGTACATGAATGTGATAGCCAAGGACACAGAAGTGGAGGGAGGAAATGGTCTGGGGCCCAGGACAAAGAAACAGCAGGGAATCATCCAGGGCCTGAGAGGAGACAGAGAGTCAACTTGTCAGCAGGAGGTTAACTGGAGTCCAGGAGGCAGCAGAGAGTTGTCTGGGTCCCGGAACAGAGAGCTAGCCTTATTTCTTATAACAGTATTATTTATAGTTTCCCATGAAAGAAGTGTAGATATGGAGAATTTAAGTGATTTAGCCTGCCTTCAGTTAGTATATCATAGAGCCAGTATTTTATAAAACTCTTATCCTTTGATTTGAAATCTGATACTTTTTTTCATTACACTAGTGATTTTCATATTGTCTTCTGCAATGATATGGGTCTCTGGAAAGGAGCTTAGGTGGTTAGCATAGTATTATTCCTTACATAAGTCAAAGCAGCCCCATTTCAATTGATTGTTTAAATTGGGATTTGATGTTAAGATTACATTTGAAAATTTAAAAAAATAGTTCCAATAACTATAACCCACAAATAATAGGTTTTCAGCACAAAACATTGTACTCTGCATTATTTTATTTACCAAATTGAGACTGCTTAAAGTGATTCCTCATTAAAAGGTTATCTTCCAATATTACCTAGAACTCACCACATTCAGACTGTGAGGCTGAGGCGCTGCTGGCTACCAGGAGGGCTCCTGTATATTCACTACAAAAACACAGGAATTGTAAGATTAGGCTATTTTCGAGGCATATATATATATATATATATATATGGCTTGCATATATAATACATGTAATCTTTGGTAATTTTTTAAAGGTCAGGTGGTAGTTGATTTAATTTATTACATTTAGCAAATGTCCTAGTCACCTATTGGGCAGATATCTGTGAGAAGGGCAGATGGATCTCTATGACAGGACCCTGACTTTTCTGCAGAGATTGAATCAAGGTTGACACCTAACCTAAGTTGTGCCAATGTCATTACCTTCCACATATCGAATCACATAGGTACAGCATGTTAAAGCTGAAAGCTGAGTCACATAATGCAGAGCCTCACAAACTACAAAACAGCCCAGGTTTCTGACCTTTCTGAAATCTTTGTTTTTCAATGTTTCCTTTGAGTCCTTGACATTCTGTTTTATTGCTTAAGTTACCTCAAGCTTTTGTTTTTCCTCTTTTTTGCAACCAAAAATACCTTGCATAGGAGGGTAGTAATTTCAACATCTATTTGTGGAAGCAGTTGTGTTCTGTAATTCAGAGACTATTTTTCTTTTCATCTTTCCTTATTCATGAGCTCAAGAAAAATACTTGATTACTATTATATTTTATAGTAAGTCATAAATACATCAAAATCCTATAAGAATTTTCTTAATTTGTTTTTACTGTTTTTTCATAACAAATATAAATGATCCAAATACAGGTAAAAATTATATCTCGGCAAAGTCTATTAAATTAATCAATGACAATGTTTTTCAGATATTAAATTTAATTTCTCTTAATTTCTACTGCTAATTCTAGAAATGTATTTTTATGTATGAGGAATCTTTAGTTTTTGTATGGTTTTAACTTTGCTAAAATATTAAAAAATGCACTGCTTAATTTTACAATATTGTATCAAATATTATTACTACTGCATATGGCATTTCATCTAAGTACACCCCCTAAAGTGTCCTATTCTTTAATGATTACCATATGAAGTACAATACCTATTTTATACTCCATTTGCAGCAGTATGAATTGTACAACATGAGTAATTGTATATAAAGGAAAATTTTACTGATGATGGTTAAAATTTTTAAATTTTCTTGTATTTACTATATATTATTTTATTAACCTGTGGAAAGAGGACACCCTGAACATCTTTTGACAACCATCATTATTCAATTAAGTAGACTGTTTGAAAAATAAAATTACCATGATAAACTGCTGAATTGGGTCACTGAAAATCTTCTAATCATTTTCCTGGTTTGTTCTTAATTGTTGTACCTAATTGCCTTATGTTTCCTTGGCTCAGCTACCCATCAATTCACAATTTATTATAATAACCTCTCAAGTATCCTTCATATGTCTAGCTCCTTTCTTTCTTGTGTCCCCCAAATCCAGTGCAACCTGCAACCTGTACCCAACCCATTTTAAGGAAATAATACTGTTGGGAGTTATTCAAGGTTCTCCAAATTGGTACTAGGTAGTCCAATACAAACTACTTTTAAAGAGTCAAGCATTTGTAATACATTTTTTTCTAATCTTCATACTAATCTTGTTAATTTACACATTAGGTATAGTAAGAGATTAACAATATCTAATCATAAAACAGAACAATTATAACAATATACTATAAAAAATTGTGGTCTCTCAAAACATTTTATTGTAATGCACTTATGTGTCTTCTTGTGATGGGAGATGATAAAAAGGCCTATGTGAAGAGATGAAGTGAGATAAATGAGGTATTATAAAGTAAAATAAGGGTTACTTGAACACAAGTAGTATAATACTGCAACAGTTGATCAAATAACTTAGTTGACTACTAAGTGACTAATGGCAAAACGAATCTTCAATGTGGGGATGCTGGACCAAGGGATGATTTGGGTCTTGGCTTAGATGGAGTGAAACTGCATGACATTTCATTTCATTATTCAGAATGGCCCACTACTTAAAACTTGTGAATTGATTATTTCTGGAATTTTTCACTTAATATTTTGGGCTGCAATCGATGGCAGATAACTGATATAGCTGGCAAGAGAAACTGCAGCAAGGGGCTCTGTTCGTGAGAGGCAGGCATCCAAGGTTGCCTGTGCTCCAGAGGCCAGCAAAAGCTCCAGGCTCGCATATCTGTTGCTGCCCTTAGAACGAGAGAATGGGAGCAGTCCAGGACCCATGCCATGCGGTGCGAGCCTGCTCCTGACGTACAAGCAACAGAAAGGCAGGAGTCAGGCCTTTCGAAGTTCTGGTGTCTCCCCAACTGGGTGGGGATGAGAAGAACACAAAAAAAGTCTCCAAAATCCCACGCGAGATGGAAGTGCCCAGATTTCCAGTAAATCTAGGCTGATGTCCACTATGCACATCACACCACATAGCATCTCTGCCCCTCCTCCTGCTGTCATGATCTGAAAGCAGGTAGGAGGGTTTCTGGCCATGCACAGGGGCACAGTCTATCTACTCAGGGTGGGCTGCCACACTCACTTTCTCCATACATGTGTGTTGTGACCTTTTCAGCCTGCCCATACTCTGCAAACTGTCCTGAGCTGCATTGGTCTCTTACTCTTCCCCGGGGTACAGCAGCCTGTCATGCCACAGCAGCAGCTTCAATCCACCACTTTGTGGTGTCCTGCAACTCCTCCCTCACTTTGGGGAGTGTGGCCTTTTCAGGCCACCTGAGGGGTTCCCGGCTCCCCTCTGCCCAGGAATCTGGCTAGACCTCTCTGTTACTCTATGATCATTCCTTTGTAGTGATCAGAGGATTTAAAGCTTTTGTCACATAGTTGGCACTCAATATCTAATAAGCATTAACAATACATGTAAAATCAAACACTTGGTGACTTTTCTATCTGTACCAATTCAAAGGACATTTATTTACTACATAAAAATAATTTAAAATAATTTAAAAGTAAATTTGTGCTGCAGCCTCTAGAAATAAAGAAAGAAACAAACAAACTAGGGGTTATATATCAAATACGTATCAAACTGTTTACAATCTTCATTTTTAAACTCTGTCCTAAAAATCTAAGCAACAATGCAGCTGCCCCTAAAGGCTCAGTCTTTCCTCATTCTGGACTACCCCAAGCTACATTCGTTTATCAGGCTGTCTTGAATTGTTCTTCTTGTATTAGTTTGCTAGAGTCACCATAACAAAGTACAAACTTGGTGGCTTAAGCAACAGAAATTTATCTTCTCACAGTTCTAGAGGCTGTTTAAGTCTGACATCAGTCAAGACGTTGGTTTCTTCTGTGGCTACCTTACGTGTTTCTTCACTTGATCTTCCCTCTGTTCATGTCTGTGTCCTAATTTCCTCTTCTTGTAGGACGCCAGTCAACTTGGATTAGGGACCGCCTTCATCATTTTATTTTAATTTAATTACCTTCTTAAAGTCCCTATCTCTAAAATATGGTCACATTCTAAGGTACTAGAAATTAGACTTCAACATCTGGATTTGGGAGAAAGGGGGAACAGGTCAGCCCTTAAGACTTAAACTTGCCCTGTAGCTACCATTTATCAGATATTTTCTGTTCTTTTCAGAGACTTTCTGTTTCTTCTAGTGTAATTGTCATTGGCTTTTCTGACTTCACAACTTTTGCTTATTACTTTTTATTGTGACGGGTATAAAAACAACCCAGGAGTCACCCTGATAAAGGAAAAACTCTTCAGGTACTTCTTTAGCAGGTGAGAGTGAGTAAATATGAATGTTCATGAATTTAAATTTTTCCTATCACATCTTATAATAAAAATAAATTTTAAAATAATTTAAAAATAGATTTTATAATAAAACATCTCACTGAAATCCAACATTTGTAATAGTTATCCATGTTAAAGTTGGCAGTGACCATCTTATCAAGGATGTGAGCAAGAACTGAGGACAGTATGACTATTTCACCTTTCCCTCAGGCAAAGTTTTGTTTTATTTTAATTTCAAATCCAGAGTAGAAAATAGACTAAACAGTTATAAAGATTGTGTTTTGTTTAAGACATGTAAATTTCTTGCAAACAAGTAAGATTACTAGAAAGAAAATCACTAAATCAAGATTATTTTGTTTACACACGCATCATGTTCCAGAGAGCTTAGTGTTATATTTGCCTATACCTGGTGCCTGAAGGCAGTTCAAGATCTGGACAAAAACAGCTCATTACATCACTGGACAGGTCCTTGACCTTGAGCAAGGTTGCCTAGGGCCAGCAGCAATGTGTGAGTTCTTGACTTCATGAAGGAGAGATTTCACAACACGAGTCCAAGTGACTATGAGGATCTATTTATTACACCTGGGGACAGTAAAACAAGGAATGGCTTGGTACAGAAGAAGCAACAGGACAGTCTGCGATGGATGCCTTAGCTCACTGGGAGTTTAGAGAAAAGGGGGCTCTGAAGACAAGTTCAGGGAATCAGCCTGGGACAAGCTGCCAGCTGCCCATTAGAAGATGTGTACTTGTGGGGAAAGAATTTGAGGGAAGAAGAAGGAAAAGGAAATGGCTCTGCTGCTCCCCAGAGGGAGAGCATTGGGTCCTTTGTCTTGAGGCTTTTATCTCTTTTTTGTAGGGAGGAACCTTAGGGAAGGTCTCAGAGAAGGGTTTCAGCAAGAATATTCATCAGTTCTCCAGGTGTGCTCCTTCAGGGTCATGGTCTCTACCGATTGGTCAGTGACCCTAGAGTAGCAGTCTTTAGTCTTTGCAGTTCGTTCTGGCATTGCCAACCTGGTTTTACTGCTTTTCTGGCCTGCAGCTGAAATGCAACTGAGGCCTAGATGTTATCCCCTAGGTGTTATCTTCCAGGAAAAAAGGTTATCCTAGGGGCGAGGTTCCTATTTTCCTGGTTTTGCCTCCTGCTGGGCTCTTGCAGCCTTCCACCCTGATGACGATCTGTACCTGGCTAAAAATTGCTCAGTTATTTATATTTATGTGTTCAGCTATTTGTCTCAGTTTCCCTGTTCCACTTGCCAAGGAAATTTTCCTAGCCTCTCACAATTCAGTTTTAATTAGAGAAAGAGTATCCCTGATATTTTTTTTTTTTTTATTGGGAGAATCTGCTACTGGGCTGCCTACCGGGAAAAGAATTCACTTTTCTGGGAAGCACATTGTATCCTCCAAGTCAGAGAAGTGGAAATAGCATCTGAAAAGAAACAGCCTAAAGATCAAAACCAAGAGCCAAACAATGAGGTGAGAAGTCGAGGATATCACTTTACAAAATACTTAAAATGGGGGGTAGGGGGGAGGATGAGAGAGAGATCTAAGTCCAGTTGTTAACATTTTTAAGTTAGTATGCACTTCTTTTATAAGAGATATTCACCATTATTCTTTTTATTTAATAAATAATTTTCCAAGGTCTGTCTGATTATTGCTAAATAATCCAAAGCTTTCCATTCCTTTATTTCTTTCCAATATGAATTTTTAAAAAGAGCTCAATGGCTCAGACCCTTCAGAATCATCATTAACTTACCACTCTTTATTTATTAATGTTTCTTCCTCACATCTTTTGCTCCCTTTTCTCCAAAGTATTTGTAAAGTATTCTCTTCAAACCCTTTGGCAACCATGAATTATTCCTGCCTTTTTTTCTAGTACTGAAAAACTACAAAAAAAGTAGCATCATTGTTGTATTTTCTTTCCTTTTTCCCATTTTCAATATCAGCTTTAATTATAATAAAAATAGAATCATAGTCAATTCTTCATAAAATAATACTAATGACTTAGTAGTATAACTTGTTATAATTATCCATATATTTCCAAGCTCCTTGAAAAATATAAACATATAAGACCCATGCAATTTATGATGGATATGTCTGCATGAATATAAATTTATATAAAATAGTATATTCACAGGTTGTTGGTGACACTGTACACTAGCATTAGCAACATGTACTAGAAATCTTTGACAAAGTGTGTAAAACAGATATTATGTTAATCTCTCTTAAATATATGTATATGTATAGGAATGTCGGCATAGGCCACCTATATTTCCCTTCTAAACTGAGGTACACCTTCCCCCAGTTTCTGGCAATGTTTACTGTGGATGTGTTTTAGCTACTTCACTCTCAGGAAATTATCCTCAGCTGAAAAGAATATTTTTATTTAAAGTCACATCTCTCTCCTGGAGGCCAGCATACATCCAATGATGCATGCTGGAATATAATTGATTGATATTGGAATATAAACTCCTGGTGCCCTTGCCTCAAGTTGAAAACATTCTGAAGCACTATCCCGTCTTTGAGCATCCACACAACCCACGGAGACCTTCGGTATAATCATGTCTTCCCTCTGTCCAATCTTGCTTTTTTCACTCACACACATTAATCCTGAAGGTAGTTCCTTATACATTTTCTGCATAAAAATCACAGCCTTATCATCTAATTCCCAGGCAAACCACCATAAAAGTGTTGGTATCAAGAATGGTCTAGGAAAGCAGACTCTAACACAGGATTTTTGACCTGGACTGCTTGCCACTCAAGTGCTAATTAAGACCCAATTAGTTGCAGATTGTTCCACGCAACTGTTCAATTTTTCCACTTGTTAACATATTATATTTGCCATAATAGATGCACTGGCAGGTATAATATTTGCTTTTTTTAAGTTCCTTGGAAATGGAAATTATAAGAACAATTGTATCTTGCTATTTCTTGCTAGATGCCATCCATGTACTAGAACACAACATTAAAAAGTAGAAGGTGGTTAATCACTAAATAAAAGTAAGTGTTCAAGGCAGAGGTCCTTTTCTGACAGCATAAAAGGAGACTCTTATGTCCTATAACCAGAGGGCAGAAAAACCTAACAGAGAAGTTCATGACAATTATAAAGAAGAGTAGAGTTCCAGAGGATAGAAATCTAATGAATTGGACCAGTATGTAATTATTTGAGTAGCAAAGTTCAGGCAAGGTTAATTCTTTGTCCCCTCTACATGAGTCATGTTTGCTGTGCCAACCATGGTTAGGAAAGAGTGAAGTATTAAGACCAGGCTTGAGGACATCTATTTCACTGCATTCAAAAGCTATGAGGTTGCAGACTCCACTGAATTCTCTCTGGACTTGGAAAAGGGCTCTTCTTACTGTCAGAGGGTATAGTTACCTTCTCGCTTTAAGATATAGAAGCCTCTTCCTTTTTAGACGACATGTGTACACTTTAGGATCAACCTACACCTCCCCTCTTTGCCAACCACCAATTACCATAGCCAAGTCATAACATAACTCCAGGAAGTTCTAGACACTCTTCTACAATATAGGATATAGCACTCTGGCAATCATCTCAGGAAACAATATTAACATGCTGTTCTTGGAAGTATGGGGAAATTAATAGCCTACAGTGCCAGGGGTGCCTAATTTTTTGGCATCTCTGGACCACACTGGAAGAAGAAGAGTTGTCTTATGCCACATATTAAATACACAAACACTAAAACTGATGAGCAAAAAAAAAAAGATTTTAAATAAATTTATGATTTTGTGGTGGGCCACACTCATAGCCATCCTGGACCACATATGGCCTGTGAGCCATGGGTTGGATACTCCCAGTACACTAGGTTAATAAACATGCCTGTGGCTGACACTGAAAGAAAGCATCAAAAAGCTCAGAGAAGTAGGCGTATGAAAGTGGACATATGATGTAAGGCTGAAAAATCCACCAGTTACCTTTGTACTTTAAAAGAACCTGAATGGTACCTCATTACCAACATGGTAAAGAACACACTAGTTAGCAAACACTAGCATTAGTCTAAACCTCAACAGTTGCTGTCCCCTGTAACGGGACAAATGGCAATAGATCCTGATATAGAATTAGGCTCATTGACAGCAATGGAGATTGCACATGTCCCCTCCTTTTCTTCCTACCCCCATGAGAGAGGCCATGTGCAAGTATTTAACCATCAGAAGCAAGTGTAGTTAATATCATCCTAATGAAAGACAATGTTGGATTGAAATCTAAGAAAGCATAATTGCAAGAGGGTATGGATATGGCTAATAGAACAGAGTCTCTAGGGTCAAGGAAGTTGAACAGCTATTAAAGTCTTGTTTGATTTATACATTCAAGAGGGGAGGAAGTATGTAAGGGAGGAAGTATGTAGGGGAGGAAGTATACATATAGAGGGAGAGGAAGAGGAAGGAGAAAAGAGGAATAAAGGGAGAAAATTATCAGGAAACTGAATCTTCTGTTTCAAAGTCATGATCCTTTGCCAAGTTTATGGACCTATACCTATTTCCAGACCCTGATTGACAGAAGGAAATACCAAGTTCTTATAAGGAAGAAACCAGCAAAACTACATAAAAAAATATGGCCCATGCCCTGTGGCATTTCCACTGTTGCACTGATATCTCTGACTTTTACCTGTGGCTAAATGGAGTGCAATTTCATATTACCAGATGATAGAGGAGAAAGGGAGTGCAGGGTAAATAGATGCAATCTGGCTTCCTCACCCAGGTGTCTGGGTACCTAAGGGAAGCAGCTTTCCCATAACCTTGAATGGGTCTGATAACTAGTGTTCTCATAGCCTTGAGACTGGGTCCAATAAACAGGTCCCACAACATGAAGTGGGCTCGCATGCCCAGAATCATGCTATGTTACATAATTTTTGGCTCTTTGCCAGGTTTATTTGTCTCTGGTACTTAAGTAGGTAGGGGCTTCTCACTAGGGAGACACACAGCTTTCAGTGTGCTTCGTTTGCCCACCTGTGAATAAAGGCATGTCAAGCATCCCCACAGCTCCACTCATTTTCTTCCATCTGCCTGAATACTGTGAACCTGACAGGCTTTAACTGGCTGCAACACAAAGAGCTAGCTTTGTTCAGAGATAGATTGGTCCCACATGTGAATGCGAGTACAAATATTCTGTTGCTGTACTTGTTGTTCCACTGAAGGCAGCAAGGAGTAATGGGTATTTTTTAATGAGCAAAGCATCAGGTGGTATGCTTAGTCCTCACTTTGTATAGAAAGAGAAGTAGCCCAAGGTGAAAATATTTAAGGACACATGAAGTGACAAGTGGTGTCGCTGGTTGGTCCAGGCCTGGGAAAAGAAACATCTGAAAATTAGAGACACGATGGTACAGAGAAGAGTTGATGGCATTATTGAAGTGGGCACAGAGGAAGAGGTTCTTTGTAGTTTTTATTAGTCCCCACCAAAGAGTATCTACTACAGAAAGGGAACTAAACAGGAGGACAGAATTGCTTTACTGCTAATTCTGACATGACTAGACAGCCTCTGTCATTGTCTACTCCATATAAGTCACAATAAATTCATAAAAGACTCATGAAATTAAAGATATGCATGAGACCAACTGCATGTTTCCACTCAACAAAGCTAATTTAGTTCCTATGTTGGGGGGCTCTGCCCACAGAGCTCTCCCGGGCCACTGTGGATGAGAATAATTCTACCAAGACATGATCTGTTTCAGGAGGAAAGGTGGCCAATCTCTCAGAGGAGAAGGGCCTTGAACCTGTTTCTCAATGGGCTTTTATTGGATTTATTTTGCATAGGAATACAGGGCATATAGGTAAAGCTCATCAATCATTGTCAGGAAGTAATGATCAAACAAACTATAACATTCAAAGAACTATGAGGGCTTATTCTAAGTCAGGGTCAGATAGCCAAAGGGCCATAAAACTTTGGGAAACAAACTTATTTTATGCTTGGACCCTTATCATTTAAATTGAGGGTATTCTTAGCAAAGCAGCTTTCATAGGATTTTATGCATTCTTTCTTATGCCTGATTGCCCCTGGAAACTGCCCATTCCAGCACAGGCCATACCCACATCCAGCATTGTTTCAGGCTTAAAATCAGGTGGGGAATGATGGTGGCCAAGAGATTAGGAGACTTTTTACAGATAGAATGAGGACCCAGGCTATGACAAAGCTGAGGAGTAAAGGCTCATCACCCCTTTTCTATAGTCGCCTAAGTCCTTCCTTGATGGTCCCTTTGCAACCACGCCTGTTTTAGTTTGTCCCTCTCTTGAAGAATCTTACCTGTCATTGGCTAACCAGTCATCCACCTGAGGCCAAGTAGGGTGAAGTAAATGGGGCAGAGGCTGTGCCCTTGCTGGAAGCATAAGTTTTGTCTCCTTAATGGCCTATGGTCCCAAGTTCTTTTTATTTAGCCTTAACTATGAGGGGTTACAGCTTTTGAATCCAGGCAGAGTGTTTCCCAACACTCCCACTATTGTTAAAAATTCAACTTTCCAGCCACAAACACCAACACTAAGTCCTAACATGGTATCATACCTAAAGAAAACAAATCAGTTATTTGGTGACACATTGATTACATTTGACTTCTTCCACCCTAAAAAATCCAAGATATAATTCTGAACAGAAAGAATACATAATCTAGGGTATAGGTCTGTCTTTTCTAAATCACTATTTAAATACCTTAAAAGCATTAAATCAATTGAAATACCCAGCATGACACTGCCTTGGACAAAGGCACCAATGTGTAGAAAAGAGGTGCAATAGGAGGCATATGACCATTGAATGCCCTGGTCTAACACCACACCTCCCAGCAGGTCTTGATTTGCTGGGTCCTCAAGGGATAGGAGATATAGATATAGATAGATATAGATATAGATATAGATATATAGATATAGATATAGATATAGATATAGATATAGATATAGATGATATAGATATAGATATAGATATAGATATAGATATAGATGATATAGAAAGAGATAGAGATAGAGATAGAGATGATAGAGATGATAGAGATGATAGAGATGATAGAGATAGATAGGTATTTCTCTCCAGGAACCATGCTTTGGAGGAGGAGTTAACATCCTATATACAATTTCATCAAATGTTTACGTCATTATTTTAAGAAAAATTAAGTAAATTCCCAATGTTGAAACACACAACAAAAGAGTAAGAATTTCACCTTTGATCTACTTTGACTTACTACTTTTTCTTTCCACCACGAATCACTGCCTTTCTGTATTTGCGCATCGATCAAAGGATTGAACAAAATACAGTAGTAGATACTCTCTCAGGAATAGGTGACCAAGATTGCACTTTAAGGCCTCATTTGTATACAGCAAAGTTCACATTCTGGAATTAACCTAAATATCCACCATTCGGAAATTAGTTGTATAAAATATGATATATACACATGACATATGAACATGCAACCATTAAAAAAAACTTGATTGACTTACCCAGGTTATAGTTAGTAAGTAATAGCATCTATCCTAGAACATGGATATTTGCTATCTAATCCAAAGAGCTCTCCACCAGATAGTTCTGGATTGGTCTTGATTTCTCTCCTTAGACATCACACATCAGCACCATCCTCTTCCATCCCTGATCCATGACCTGCCATTCCAAATTAAGTATTTTAAGTTGACATATGTAATCAAGTTCTGATTAGCAATATTATATGTGAATATAATTCACAAATAAATTTCATCTCTGCTATTTTAAATACTAATTCACTTTTCATTTTGTTTTTTAAAAGGCATAATGGCATGAAATAATAATCACCATATAACCATATGAAAAAAATAAGAATAAATAAAGTGTATAATACGGTCTCATTTATAAACATATAAACACTGAATATTAACCATAATATGATGAACTTGGGTGTACATTTTATTTCTTCTTCTACTTTTCCATATTTTTCAAATAGTTTTACAATTTTGTAATCTGAAAAATAAGAGCTATATTAAGACAAAAATAAAGAAAAGTAGGCAAGAAAGAATTTTAAAAAATAACAAAACAAGTTAAATAATAGGAAGTCCTACCCAAGATCTCTTGTGCACCTGATTTGAAACATTTTAAAGACATTTTTGGAAATGGCATTACTTTGTTGAGCATATTTCTATAATCTCCAAGTGAATTGGAGTAAATAACATTTCTCTTAAATAAATGCGAGCAAAGTAGCTCTCCAGGGAACAAAATTTCGTTAAAGTAAAAACAAGGGTCCATTAGGATTTACAAAAAACACAAAAGTTGGTACAATAGGTCAAATGTAAGCAGAAATTGTTTCTAAGGCCTGATATTGCCTCCTTCAATCTCACTCCTTTCTGTTCTGCTTTAGTTTACCAATGAAGTGAAAATAAATATTTGTCACACTCTTTCTCCATTAACAAGATGTTAGAGCTCCACCAAAACATATAAGAAATAAGTAAGGACTTAAATGAGGCAATTTGTTACTTAGAATGCCCCTTTGGTTCATACTTTTCATTCTGTGTTCTACTCAAGTGATACAGCTACTCCCTTGAATTCTAGCATGACTGGCATAAATAAATAACACTGTGGACACAATGTATGATAATTGTATGCATTATTTTTTAAATGATTTTAGTTGTTTATTTTTAGAGAGAGGGAAAGGGAGGGAGAAAGAGAGGGAGAGAAACATCAATGTGTGGTTGCCTCTCATGCATCTCTCTGGCCTGCAACACAGGCATGTGCCTGGCTGGGAATCGAACCTGTGAACCTTTGGTTCACAGGCCAGCACTCAATCCACTGAGCCACACCAGCCAGATGTGCATTATCTTTTTATCTGATGATACTTTGTAGGAGCTATTATCAAAGGTCTCAATCACTTCCAGTTTTACCCCACCTTATGTGCAGTTAATTTTTGCAGTAGCTTTGCTCATCTGCATAGTTGACAAGTTTTGATATGCTAATAAATACTCTTTGTTACCTGAATAACCACTTTCAAGTTTAAAATAACTTTGAAGTTACTGCCATATTAAAATAAACCATAAAAATCAGAAAGCAAGAAAGTGCTTGTTTAATGTCTAATATATGTAATGGAATTTTACCATACCAGTTAGTTTAACAACAGAAATCCATTAACACAGTTAAAATAGGATACACTTTAATTAGAGTGTTTGTTCATAGAGGGTTATTTATAAAGAGTGCAGTAACCTGGCATTACTAGTTAGCTGGGGTAAAGGGAGGAGGAGAAAGACTGGTTTCTATCGTGCAATAGGATATGGGAGGAAGGAGTCCTATTGAATTAATAGCCTTGGAAGGAATGATTTCACTCATACGTGGAATCTAATGAACAAACTGAACTAACAAGGAAAATAGAGGAACACTCATAGATGGAGATCTGGATAACTGCAGTGGGAATATAAGGGGACTAAATAGTAATGGAAAAAATACAATAAAAAAATCTTCAATTGAGAGGCACAGCCAACCCAAGGCATCCTAGCAGGCCAAAAGTTGGGTTAAATATCATAACCTTTGACTTCCTGCTATGGATACCATTTTCAAAATCCAGTATAATACAGAAGGTGCAATTTAAAAAGTTCAGCTTGTCACGACAGAGAACAGGGAGAGAATGATGAAATGTGTATCTAAGGGGACCAACCAAAGGAAAACATCCCACACAATTAGTGAACATTTTTTTCTTCGATCTGAACATAAAAATATAATGATAATAATCATAACAATAACAGCTTACATTTGGATAGATCTTTGTTTTATTTACATGTATTTTCAGAGAATTCAGACTTGAATTCAGAATTTTTTATGATGTCTCCATCTAATACAATGTGATATGATATCCTGAGTGGAATTTAATTCTCTGGATACTTGCCAATTGAAAACCTCCTAGCTTTCCAAGAATAAAGTCAGGGAAAAAAATGTGTGCTTCATATTGTACATTTGTTTAACCAGTTAATGAAAACCTGTATTTTTACAGTTTAATTATAATTGCTTTCAATATTTTTCATGTTCCTACTTAGTAAAGCAGTTATATAAAGTTTTCTGTGAAAAACAATAGTTCCTACCTCAACTCACTTCAA
>PVKM010025839.1:0-19701 GCA_004027735.1 Carollia perspicillata | reverse complement strand
CTTTAATATTTCATATTAAAAGGGCTTGGTGGTGATGAACTCCTTGAACTTGACCTTATCTGAGAAGCGCTTTATCTGCCCTTCCATTCTAAATGAAAGCTTTGCTGCATAGAGCAGTCTTGGATGTAGGTCCTTGCCTTTCATGACTTGGAATACTTCTTTCCAGCCCCTTCTGGCCTGTAAGGTCTCTTGTAAGATATCAGCTAACAGTCTTATGGGAACTCCTTTGTAGGTAACTGTCTCCTTTTCTTTTGCTGCTTCTAGAATTCTCTCCTTCATTCTAATCTTGGGTAATGTAATTAGGATGTGCCTTGGTGTGTTCCTCCTTGGGTCCAACTTCTTTGGGACTCAGAGCTTCCTGGACTTCCTGGAAGTCTATTTCCTTTGCCAGATTGAGGAAGTTCTCCTTTATTATTTATTCAAGTTAAGTTTTCCACTTGTTGCTCTTCCTCTTCCCCTTCTGGTACCCCTATAATTCGGATGTTGGAACGTTTAAAGATGTCCTGGAGGTTCCTAAGCCTCTACTCCTCTTTTTGAATTCTTGTTTCTTCATTTTTTTTCTGGTTGAATATTTCTTTCACCCTCTGGTCCACACCGTTGATTTGAGTCCCAGTTTCCTTCCCATCACTATTGGGTCCCTGTATGTTTTCCTTTATTTCACTTAGCATATGTAGCCTTCATTTTTTTCATTTAATTTGTGACCAAATTCTACCAATTCTGTGAGCATCCTGATTATCAGTGTTTTGAACTGTGCATCTGATAGGTTGGCTATCTCTTTGTCACTTAGTTGTATTTTTTCTGGAGCTTTGATCTATTCTTTCATTTGGGTCATTTTTTTTGTCTTGTTGCACCTGTTATGGATGAGGGGCGGAGCCTTAGGTGTTCACCAGGCTGGGGCAACCCAGCAGCTGTGTTGTGACACTGTATGTGGGGGAGGGGTCAGAGAGGGACAGTGGTGCTTGCTCTGCTCTCGGCTGGATTTTAGTCACTTCCCTCACTTCCCACAAGCAAACTGGGCCCTTCCAGTGCTGATTCCCAGATGGGTGTGTGTGTGTACGTTCTAGGACCCTGAGGGTCTCTCCAACAAATTCTCCTGTGAGGCTGGGAGTTTCTCCTGCTGTCTCAACCCCCTCAGGTGTTTTCAGTCAAAGGTTTGAGGCTTCATTTCCCAAGCTGGGGCCCTGGGTTGTGCAGTCCATCCCGCTCCCCAATTGTTTCTTCCAGTTTATCTGCACGTGAGTATGGGATCCCCGCTCCATAATCCACTGCCTTGCTGTGTCTGCCAGTCACTGCCTTGCCAGTGCTGGTCCTGCCTTGCCAAGAGTCCTCTCCTCCCAGCTGCCTGTGTCTGCCCCTTCTACGGGTCTGGATAAGTGTTTCTTCTTTAACTCCTTGGTTGTCGGACTCCCATACAGTTTGATTTTCTGTCAGTTCCAGTTGTTTGTTTTAAAATTGTTGTTGTCTTTCTTTTGGTTGTGTGAGAAGGTGCAGTGTGTCTACCTACACCTCTATCTTGGCCGGAAGTCCTTATCCATTTACATTTAAAGTAATTGTTGATAGAAATGTAGTTCTTGGAATTTTATTATTCACATTTTAAATCTTTTCTTCTTTTTAAAGAACTCTCTTTAACATTTCTTGTAATTCTGATTTGGTGGTAAAGAACTCCTTTAGCTTTTCTTAGCAAAATAAATGAAGAAAAAGCAGAAACAAACTCATAGATACAGAGAACATTCTGATTGTTGCTAGATGGGAGGGGGTTGGGAGGATGGGTGAAAAAGAGGAAGGGATTAAAAAGTACAAATTGGTAGTTATAAAATAGTCATGGGGATGTAAAGTACAGCATAGGGAATACAATCAATAATATTATAATAACAATGTATGGTGTCACATAGGTACTAGATTTATGGGGATGATCACCTTTTAAGTTATAGAAATGTCTAACCACTATGTTGTACACTTGAAACTAATATAACATTGTATGTGAACTGTAATTAAAAATATTTTTAAAAATTTAATGGAAATTACATCATGCCTGGTCTTTCATGCATTTTTAACTGAATCTTCTAGGTACTTGCGACCCAGTTTTTTTTTCATGAAGTGTACTTTGAAAATAAAATTTTAAATGCTTAAAAATTAAATTTAATTAGTTATATGCTGAAGTAAAACGATGCAGTCCAATCACTGACCTTTTAAAGATCACAGACCATTTTGAAAATGTGATGAAAACTATCTCCAGAAACAGATGAAGATCCGTTTTTGATATTCTTCGAGGGAGGCTCACCGAAAGACCGCTGAGACCCACCCACAGGTGTGAGGTAAGAGTGCACCTTCTCCTAGGACTCGTCAACAGGAATCCTCTTGGGCCTCTCATGTCTTCCAAAGCAAGCAGGCGTATTCTACTTTCCTTCCTCCTAATCATAATTAAAGTTACATCCTCCACCCCTAAGCCTTGAACACCGATTGCAGTTCCTTTCCTCTTCCCGCCTTTCCCTGCATTCCAGCTGATGATACAGAAACAAACAAACCAAAAACACTGGACTCAAACTGTCCTGCCTTGAAATTCTGGCTCTGTCACTTTCCAAATCACATGATCCTGGCCAAGTATTTATCTCTGAGCTATATTTTCCTTAACGGCAATATGAAACTATCAAATGTTTATTTTCTCCAGCCCCACTACGCTCAGTCTAAGAATCAGATATCATTCTTCCTCATAGGAATCTACCACCTGATTCAACTATCAAGTAATCTGTTATAGTTCTCTTCTCCTGCCCTTGGATTACGAAGTCCTTGAAGGCAGCGAATAGGCCTTCTATTTAATTTCCTCTTCCCCTTCCGCTTATCACATTTTTACTTTTAAAACTACAACAAGAATTAATGACTCAGTTCAGTACTGATTTAGAATTCAGGTCTAAATTTGGTTCCAAACACGATTATTAATGATCTTTATGCATTTCCTAAAAATTTTCCCATATTTCACCTGCAGATGAAAATGTAAAACAAAAATCACAAATAGTTTTGTTAGTGGCTTAAGGCCTTGTCAAATCATTTGCAAGAATATCTTTATGGGACTCATTTAAAAATAAATACTATATAGGTTACATAACCTCAAATTAATCACTCACTTTAAAATTTTTCTTTCTTATGGAAGCATCTTCAAAATTTGGACTCTTATTTACTTTTATGTATTGATATAATAACATTAGTAAAACCATCCAAGTTAAAATCTCACTAACAGTTTCGCAACTGTACTATGTTAACTGACAACAGAATCACTGCTTTGTAAGAAGGGCATTGTTGAGATGTGAGAAGTTATAGTACCAAAAAAAAATCCTACAGATGGTATTAGGTAAAGAAGGTTGTTTGGGGATAAGGTGATATGCTAAATATTTAGTGTATGATTCATTTTTTCTTTATTGTTACTGTTGACACTACTGCAGATGTCCTTATTTCCCCCACTCTGGGCCCCTCCTCCCAGCCCCACTCCCCCTTCCCTCTGGCCATCACCACGCTGTTGTCTGCGTGATTTATTGCACATATTATACATTCCCTGCTTCAGCAAACCTTGAGTGTAGAGTTTCTTTTGGTCAGACCTGAAATTAGTTCTCTCCTCATGTGGTTTCAATTAAGTTCTGTTAAAAATAGTTTGTAATAGAAGCATTTTCATTTTTAGTGCTTCAACAACTTTACTAATTTCAACCGATAACAAAGGATAAACTCTGGGAAAAACAATCAAAGGAGGTTACACAGAGCTCTGGTGTTGGCTCTTTATAAATACTTGAAATCATCTATGTACTGTGCAGTCCTCCAATATAAGCTATTTTTTCTTATTTTACAATACAAATACATATATTTAAGAAGCATACAGAAAAATATTTCTCACTTATCTGATTAAACGTAATTTGTAAGAATCTCAGAATGTTAACACTAGGATATATCACAAATAATTAGAGAAGTCTGATTTTTGAACTTGATATAATTTCAGGCAGATATTCTGCTTTATGGACTTTGACTTCACATTCACGTCTTCAATGTGATGAAAACTCAGCCACGGCTGCTACATCCTGCCATTTGTTTTTATTATAATATCTGGAGGGGAAAATATAACAATCAATTACTTCATATACATCACAAGCATGTGTCCAATAGTTATCAATAACCAGACTTTGGGGAGAGAGCTCTTGATGCCCAGACCACTCCGGTTTCACCCCATCAAGCCCTAGGAAACAAATCCAGGGAGCATTAAAAAAAGTGCAGAGGAGTAGCTGGCTCACTCCTTCCTGGACACGCTCAGGACACTCTCTTTGGAGACACAGAAAGACCTGCTCAATAACATTCCAGTGGGAAAAAGCTCAGCAGACGGCTGTCAGTGGCTATCACAAGGCCTCTGTCTCCAGCCTTGTAACTTGGAGTAAATCACCCTTGTCCTCCTCAGCCACCACCCAAGCCGAAGTCCCACGCATTTCTCCGTCCACCCTTCCTCTGCATTCTCCTACTCCTTTGTTGTAACTGAGCCCAGATTCTTCCCCATATAGGATTCTGGGGCTTTCCCCTGCTCCCTGCCTCCATCTTGTACCAGGAGATCCAGAGTGGAACCAGCTTTACTTACTCCTATTGTCGCTGTCATATGATACACCTTACCTCCTGACCTAATCAGCCTATTTATATCAATGGTTCTCAAACTTTGTTGTACCTTAGAATTAACTGAACCTTTAAATGTCCTGCTATCCAGGCCATACTCCATAGCAATTCGATCAGAATCTCTGGGCAAGGGACTCAAATATCCAGGCAAGTCTGATGTGCAGCTGAGTTTGAACACCAGAGACCTACACCTTTGCCATCCAAGTGTGGTCCAGAGACCAGTAACGTCATCATCACCCAGAAGTTTATTAGCATCTTGGGCTTCCTTTCAGAAACACTGAATCAAAATCTCCATTTTTAACAAGATCCTCAAGCAACTCTCATAAGTACATTAAAATTTGGGATGTGCTGGCTATTCTACCCCTCATCATTGTTCTTTACTGACCTCAGACACCGTCTGCTCATTTATTAAAGAATTTGGCAACAGACATCCTCTCTGTTCCAAATTCTGATGAATTTCCCAAGTTGGTAATCATCCCACCCAACCACAGTCTCAGCTACCCCTCCTCAGCCTTAATATACACATCTGAAGCCATGCCCTGTATTTTCCCCTGACATCACCTAGAATGTATCATTTCCCTGAACTGCCCTTTCTCACTACCCTGTACCAGTACCTAATCAGTCACGAAGCCCTGGTTATCACACCAACAAACATTTTTGGTGTAAACCAGTTCTCCAATCCCAGAACTTTGGGCAGATTGCTGATACAGTGACCAGGGAATATGCCCTATTTAAAAATTCTGAGATATACTAGTTCAGATGCCTATTTTCTCAACTTTGTTTATCATAACTTTTGTAAAATTCCCACCTGATCTTTCTGCTTCCAGGCTCACTTCTTTCCAAGATACCTCCATGTTTATAGCCAGAATGATCTAACTAAAGAGCAATTTGGCCAGGATAAAATAAAAATCAGTATGGCTTATGGGGCTCTCCACAACCTGACCCCTGATTTCTACTCTGTGTGTTTATTGATGCTGGTCCTCAGGATGCCCCGGGGACTTCAGGTCATCCTGCAGAGCATTTCCCACCTTCCCATGTACCCAGAGGGTCCTACAGAGAGCTCTAGGAAAGCATCTATGCCTCCATTGGACTTGTTTTATATATCTGATTTCCCCTATGAGATTACAAACTTCAAAGGACAACTATGGATTATTTCAATATTATTTGCAACTGTGTCTAGCATATGACATCAACCGATAAATGCTTGCTGAATGAATGAAACAATGAACTGCAGAACTTTTTCTTTTTATTCTATAGCTACATGATACCAAATCATCAGTCTCTAAAGGTCTCCATGATGTCAAACTAGTTAGATTTCTTTTTCCCAAGGGACTGACTGGCATACTTCACCTCTGCATTTGTACTAGATCACTGGGTCTGTGTCAAAGACTACGTACACTTACCTGGTGTATTCTTTATATGTGATGGCATAACCAAATTTATTATCAAATACACTAACTATATATTTTAGGCTTTTTGCAATTTAATGAAAACAAAGGAATCAAAGTTTTCAAAGGGAAATACAGTGAGCTAGAATTTCAGAAATAAACCTAGCCTATAGAAGCAAACAACAATTATTGCATAATGAGTGATTACTATATGTCAGACACTTTACATAGGTTATCTCGAATCCTTGCAACAATTCTGTAAGGCAAGGCTACTACTATTAATGACAATTTTACAGACAAGAGGGTAAAATTCAGAGGATTTAAGGAATTTGCTCATGTGACAGAGTTAGATTTGGATTTGGAAATGTCCTAATCTTTTTTTTTTAAGATTTTATTTATTTATCTTTAGAGGGGAAAGGAAGGAGAGAGGGAGAGAAATATCAATGTATGGTTGCCTCTCATGTGTCCCCCGCTGGGAACTGGCCTGCAACCCAGGCATGTGCCCTGACTGGGAATCAAACTGCGATCCTCTGGTTCGCAGGCCCGCGCTCAATCCACTGAGCTGCACCAGCCAGGGCCTAATCTCTTTTTTTTTTTTAAGAGAGAGAGGTTGTGGGGAGGGAGGGAAAGAAACAT
Source organism: Carollia perspicillata (assembly GCA_004027735.1). NCBI lineage: Eukaryota > Metazoa > Chordata > Mammalia > Chiroptera > Phyllostomidae > Carollia > Carollia perspicillata. Next base: position 13,039 of record PVKM010025839.1, on the reverse strand, counting down.
CAATGTGTGAAAGATACATGATTGCCTCTCACACCTCCCCAGCTGGGGACTAGGCCCACAACCCAGGCGTGTGCCCTGAGAATTGAACCAGCGACCTTTCGGATCACAGGCCAGCATTCAGTTCACTGAGCCACACCAGCCAGTTTGTTTTTTTTGTGCGTGGGGGAGGGGGTGGTGATGTCGTACTCTTAACTGACTTCTGTTACTGTCCCTCAGATACTCAAATCTTTTACCATCTCATTTCTCTGTGATACTTCTATCTGCTATTATTATCTAAAAATACAAACTTTTGCTATTACATATATTTTATATATGTGTATAAAGTAAAGGCTGTTATCCTATTTTTAGTTTGAGATAGAAATGTATAACACACCATTTATCACCTCTTTTGAAGATAAAAATAAAATAGAAATCTTAAAATCTTACTAAAAGAATAGCCACAGATTTGTTAATTTTCCAAAAGGTATTGTTAGCTTGAAAGTCTTCCTTGACATTTCAAAGCAAAGTTCTGGGTTCCAGCAGTGCCTTGTTCCACTTCTAGTTCATCACCTTGCAGAGAAGACTGTGGGGTTCATCTCATCACTGGTCTGTGAGCCCTGGAGGGCTAATGCTGTGCTTTATCCCCAGGTAATACTTTGGTGCCTACTACATGCATGTTGGTCAAACCAAAGCACCAATATTTTAGATATCCATTGCTAGTAACTGTAAGAAGTACTAAGCAATTATTGTCCCAACCTCTTCTTGGCAAAAACAACAACAACAACAACAAAACAGAAACAAAAACAAACAACAACAACAAACAACTCTGTTCAAACAGAATACAGAAGCCCAATGTATACAGCAAAGAGAGGCGAAACTGCTCTGTCTGGATGAACTAGGAAGCTCAGAGCCCTATCTACTCCACCTTCCCCAACCCCTATTGCACAGCCACCCATTTAAACTCCTGAAAATCAAGAAAGCTAAGCTGTAGTTCTTCTTCTGCCGGTCATCAGCTGTGTGAACTTGGGCAAGTCACTTACTGATCTGGCTAGGTCGATTTCGTTATGTAAAGTGAGTGAAAGAGACTAGATCATTACACAGTTCTCAAATGGCAGTGCTTGTTGGAATCACTTGGAGAAGGCATCAGATTGCAGGCTCCTGTGCCTTATCTCCAGAGAGTGCTGTTTACCAGGGCTGCAGCGATTCCCATGCAGGTGGTCAGAGAAATCTTGGACTAGGTGTTTCCTAAGGCCTCTTCTATCTGGCTGTCACCATTCTCGGAGCTCTGCTTACCCACATACCTCCTCTATCAATCTGTTTCGGACTCCTCTAGTGGTTCACTTTCACCAAATTTGCTCTTTAATCAGCATAGTGCCAGTCATTAGTGAACATGCAGCATACTGAACAGGATTCCTAGTCCATCAAAAGTGAGCTTCACCCTGTAGTGCTGATTAGATTACTGCCAAACTAGCTAAAACATTAAATGCCAGGACTAAAAATAGGCTGCTGCATGTTTAAAATAACATGATCACTAGTTAGCTTGGAGCTTTGCTATTTTTACTAAAGGAAAGGCAGACACAAGTGGCCAGAGGTTGAAAGGGAATTAATTACCTAAACGAGGAGTCTGGTAAATGAGGTGAGAGCCTAGAAAGAAGCCAGAAGGTGGCACAATTGATTCAACATGCATCAGTGGGTCTCTGAGAATTAAACTAAAAACTTCTATCTGAACACTCAAATGAACTTCCCAGACACATTTTAGTTTTGATTTGTTGCTTACTTAAACCCACAACTGTGACATTACCTGATGTCAGAAAGCAATATGAAGGCCAGAAAGATCAAATTCAGAGAAGTTTCTCTATTTTTTAACGTTTTATTGAAGGATAGCATACACACAGAAATGTATACATATGTGTACTATACAACTTCATGGGTTTTCATAAACAACATACCAATACAATCAGCATCCAGGTAATAAAACAGAATACTACCAGCATCCTAGAATTCCCTCTCATAACCCTTTCCAGTTACTACCCAGTCTCCAACAAGGACATCCACTATAGTGATTTCCATCTTAGTTTAACTTTGCCTAGTTTTGTACTAAATATAAGTAATATCGAATGTACTTTATTGTGCCTGGCTCCTTATGTAAGATCATCAACACTGTTGCACGTCACTGTACATCTTTGACTCTCACCGCTATATGGCACTTCAACGCATGAATATACCACAGTTTACTTATCCATTACACTGTTGACGGGAATTTGGATAGCTTCCAGTTTGGGGCTATTACCAATATTGCTGTTATGAACATTCTAGTATAAATCTTTCGATGAACATTATGGTTGGACATAGTCCTGGAAGTGGAAGTGCTGGGTCTCTTCCTGCCTCAGTGACATTTCTGGAAGTCCAGTGAAATGAGAAACATGCTCCTGATGTAAAGGGTAAGTTGTTGTACCTGGCTCTTCCTATAACCAAAAAAGAGGCACAATGCCTAGGGGTCCTTTTTAGATTTGGGAGCCAACGTATTCCTCACTTCAGTGTACTTCTCCTGACCATTTACCAAGTGACCTAAAAAGCTGCTAGTTTTGAGAGGGTCTCAGAACAAGAGAAGGCTCTGCTACAGGTCCCAGCTACTGTGCAAGATGCTCTGCTACTTGTACCGTATGACCCAGCTGATGCAATGGTATTCGAAGTGTCAGTGGCTGATAGAGGTGCTGTTCGGAGCCTGTTGATGAATCACAGCACAGGTCCTTAGGATTTTGGAGCAAAGCCCTCCCATTCTTTGTGGATAAGTATGCTCTCTTTTTGACAAAGAGTGTTTGGCCTGTTACCGGGCCTTAGTGGAGACTGAACACTTAACCATGGGCCACCAAGTTATAACAAGAGCTGAGCTGCCCGTTGTGAATTGTGTGCTGCCTGCTGCACCGAGCCATAAAGCTGTCTGGGAAGAGCAGCACTCCGTTACCAAATGGAAACTGTATGTACGAGACTGGGCTCAAGCAGGCCCTGAAGGCATACGTCAGATATATGAGGAAGTGGCCCAAATGACCATCCCCGCTCCGGGTACATTACCTTCGCTCATCCAGCCTGCACTTATGGCATCAGGAGGAGGTCTCTAAAATCAGTGGACTGAAGAAAAGAAAACTCAGGCTGGGTTTACAGACGGTTCTGCATGATATGCAGGCACCACCTGAAAGTAGATGGCTGTAGTACCTATAGCTCCTTCTTGGAGTAACCCTGAAGGAAACTGGTGAGGGATAGCCTCCCAGTGGGACAGAACCCAGAGCAGCGCACCTTGTTGTTCACTTTGTTAGGAGGAGAAAGGACCAGATGTACAATTAGATACTTATTCATGGACTGTGGCCAAACTTGGAAAGGGCAGGGCTAGAAAATTGATGACAATAGAATGTGGCAAAGAGGCTCTCTGAATAGGCCAAAAAAGAAAAAAGAAAGAAAAACCATGGAGATAACTGTGTCTCATGTGAATGCTCAACAAAGGGTGAATTCAGCACAGGAGGATTTCAATAAGCAAGCTGATGACTCGTCCCGTGGATACCAGTCAACCTTTCCCCCAGCCACTCCTGTCATTGCCCAGTGGAGGTTATGCATGTGCTCAGCAACACGGACTCCGCTCACCAAAGTCAGCCTGGCTATAGCCACTGCTGAGTACTCAGTCTGTCAGCAGCAGAGTCCACATTTCGTCTCCAACAAGGCAGCCATCCACCACTGGACCACTTCCATCACAGAAGGAGCAGCATACTATTCTTACTGGAACAGATACTTAACTCTGATTTTAATCTGCCTTCCCTGCATGTAATGCTTCTGCCAAAACCCCCATTCAAGGACTTATAGAATGCCTTATCTACCATCATGGCGTCCCACACAGCATGGATTCTGATCAAGGAACCCACTTCACAGAGAAAGAAGTGCAGCAATAGGCCCATGCTCATGGAATTCTCTGGTTTTACCGCGTTCCCCACCATTCTGAAGCAGCTGGCTTAGCAGAACGGTGGAATGGCCTTTTGAAGACTCCGTTACAGCCCCAGCTAAGGTGCAGTGCCTTGCAGGGCTGGGGCAAGGTTCTCCAGAGGTTGTATGTGCTCTGGATAAGCATCTAATATACAGTGCTATTTATTCCATATCTAGGATTCAAAGGTCCAAAAATTTAGGGGGTAGAAATGAAAGTGGGACCACTCAATACTACTCCTGGTGGCCCACTAGCTATACTTTTGCTCCTTGTTCCTGTGACCGTATGCTCTATTGGTCTAGAGGCCTTAGTTCCAAAGGGAGGAATGCTTCTGCCAGGAGATACAACAATAATTCCACTGAACTGGAAGTAGACTGCTATCTGGCCACTTAAGTCTCCTCGTGCACATGAGTCAACAAGCAAAGAAAGGAGTTACTGACTGGTTGGGGTGACCGATCCTGACCACCAGTGGAAAACTGGACTACTACTCCACAGTGGAAGGATCTGTCTGGAATACAGGAGACCCCTTTGGGAATCCCTTAGTGTTACCATGCCCTATAATCAAGGTCAATGGAAAACTACAACCTAATCCAAGCAGGACTAGTAAAGTGTAAAGTCCCAGACCCTTCATAAATGAGAGTTTATGTCACCCCATCCATTAAAGAGCCATGACCAGCTGAGGTACTTGTTGAGGGCAGAGGGAATATGGAATGGGTAGTAGAGAAAGGTAGTTATAAACACCAGTTAGGACCACATGACTAATTAAGCAAATACCTTTGTTTTCTTTCCTCTCTTAGGGTCATATTATTGAACATAAGCATATTAATAAAAGTTAACTTTATATCATAGTTAAGATACAGAGTAGTTGAGTTTTGGAATACCAAGGTGAAGAATAAACATCTCCCAAGGACTTTGAATCCTCTTCTGGGGAAAAAGTTAGGACATTTTTGGTTATATGTAGGACAGTTGTATTATGTTATGTAGAAGTATGACTTTGTTACTGTCTTTATTTGGAGATCAAGTATCATTTAAGGAGATGTGTATGAATGCATAATTGACATAGAGTGGCCTGTGACGGTAGTTGCATGTGTCAACTTGGCTAGGTCATATCACCCAATTATATTAAAGACTAATCTTCTGACTTTACATAAAGGGGATTATCCTTGATTATGTGTGTGAGCCTCATCCAAATAGATGAAAAGCCTTAAAACAAAGCCAAGATTTCCCTGAGGAAGAAGAAATTCCTCCCGAGGACTACATCAACATCAGCTCCTGCCCAAGAGTCTCTAGCCTGCCCGACAGTTTTTAGCCAGACCTTACAATTGCTCTACGTCAATTCCTGGAAGTATGGATCTGCATCCTACTAGTTCTATTTCTTTGGTAGAACTTGGACTGATACAGCCTCTACTATTCCCCACCACCATGCTAATGTTATCAGAGATGGAAACAGAAGCCTACTACGTGGCCCCTGTCCTTAAAAACTTCATAACCTAAAGAATATAAAAAGTAAGCATTATAAATTATGTCAGGTAGTAGTATATTATCAGGTGTCAAATGAGAGGCACTAAATTAAGAATACAAGGAACTTAGAAAGGAAGAAGACCTCTGTGGATGTAAGGAGTGCTCCGAACAGGCTCTGTGGAAAACACAGGGACAAGGATCAACAGGGTTTGCTATGCGGCGGGGGAAGCAGAGAAAACCCAAACCTGGAGTTTAACAGAAAGACTCAACTCCTTTCCACCACCTGGTAGACCCATGATCTTGGGCAAACTGCGTACTACTTTAAGCCTCAAATTCTCAATCTATAAAATGAAGATAACAGCACAAATCTTGTCTATCATAAAGTCATGGTGAAAAATAAATGAGGTATAATAAGGTGCTTAGCTGAGTGTCTTTCACAGAGAGTGTTCAACCAATGTTAAGTAAATACAAAAGTATCTCCATACCGTTAAAAAGAAGGCTACTAAAAATAAAATCTAACAACACTAAATTTCTCATAGTTGTAAGAGGAATTATCTTAAATACCTTTTGAATCAACAGTATTAGTTAACTTTTCAAAAGATGAAGTATTTGATTTTCAAAAAATTATTTTAACAAGGTTTTGAAACCTGACCAAACTTATAATTTTACTATTTGCACTTGTGCAGGAACTCTCACAGTACAATTTGTAACCGAACTCCCTGTGTACATAAGGCATCTACAGGAAAACAAGTTCATAGCATTTTAAAAGTAGGCTCTGCATTCATACTACAGTACCTTGTGGAATGTCTTTAGGAAAAGAAAATTTCTTCTTCTTTACAATAACACTTTTACTTTTCACTTGTCTAGTTCCTGGTGATGCTCTTATTATACAACATATTTCTGATGTATTTGAAGGAACCTGAAAAAGAAGAAAAAGCAGGCAATATATAATTCTTTCAGGTACTATATTTGTTTACTATATTTGTATATATTTTTACTATATTTGTATACCGTTTTAGCTGCTAAAATTTTTTGAGTTGTTTGTTACCACATCTTATCCTGCTTAGTACCAGTTATCTATAACATAAGTTGCCCAACCTTTAAACTTAACAGTGAAACTTTGAAAACAATTTCCCTTGAGATCCTAAGTATGAAATATGTTGTACTGGAAGTCTTATCCAGGGCAAGTAGGTACCATTCACATGAAAAAAAACCAACACTGTTATTATGATTAGATGATATGACTGTTGACATAGAAAACCCAAAAGAATCTACAGACATATATTACCACTAGTAAGATTTAGCAGGGTTTGGGTTATACACAAATATACGCAATTGTATTTTTATGTTCCATCAACAATGTTGGAAAATGTAATTAATAAAAAGACATATGTCTAACAAAAAATGCAAGATCATTCCATTTAAAATAATAAACTCTACTGAAAAATATTCAAGAACACCTAAATAAATGAGAAGATAGACCATGTTCATGGGATAAAAGATTTAGTTCTAAACAACAGAGGACACAAAACTCAGGATAACAGTTACTTATGGGAGAGTGTGAATGGAATCATAATGAGACTCACTGGCTTTTGGAGGAGCGGTATTTGTAACACTGTATTTCACTGTTAGCATGGTGGGCACAAAGGTGTTCACATATTTTTTTCTTTAAACTATGCATATTCTCTTTTGCATGAATGCTGTATGTATATAAAGAGAAAGCAGTCAGATTCCGAAATCTACTCTCCCACTTCTTGTAACTGCTCCTTCCCAACTCAAGCAAAGGACTGGAGGATTTTTCTCTGAAAAGGGAATATAACAAATGGTTGCTCCCCAAGGGATTACCAGCAGCTGAAAGGGGAAGTGTTCTGATAAAAGTGAGACTTCCAGTCCAAAGAGGTTTATCTATCAACATATTCTCCAGTCAAAGCTTTAAAGATTCTGCTCTCAGTATTCCAGTTGCGCCAGTTGGTGTGGTGTTGGGTCAGTTAGCCACGTGCAACCCAGTTCAGTTGGGCGATGCCCAGGTTCCTGGTGGGCAGTGATGGTGAGTGCAGACTGGAAGAAGGCAGCTGTGGCCAGGGCAGCCTGTGGGACACTGGGCTTCCAAGATCAGCGCCTTCCAACTCCCCCACCCCCCACCCCGGCTACCTCCTCCCTCTGTGCCACAGCCAAGGGGACCAGCACCACCAGCACGCTGGTGGCCAGTGGAAGCATGAGAAGCACCTGAAGCTGCTACGGGACATGAGCATCTCCACAGCACAGCACAGCACAACAGAAAGTGCTTGACTGGGACCAGCACGCTCCACCTGCTACAATGTGCCCTGGGCTCCTTGGTCTGTACTCCCTGCTCCCAACAGACTGCCAGGGTTAAGCCCACCACACCGGGTGAACTCTATCTCCATGACAACATTCACATAACAGGAAATTAAGTTTCTGCAAAAACATGGAAATGAAGTCTGTGAACAGATTTGGCTAGGACTATTTGATGATAGATCTTCAGCAATTCCAGACTTCAGGGATCCACAAAAAGTGAGAGTTCCTGCAACAAAAAATATGAAAAGAAAAGATGGTATGTCTCACCAGAATAAGCCAAAGTGGTGGCATCAGTTCCATGCATCTCTTTCAGGGCCCTCTGCCAGCAGCACAAGCAGCACACCTGGGACCAAAGCACCAAAATCCCTTGGGAGATTTAGCAAGAGCCCATCACTTAAGGGTACACTTAGTCAGCCCCTGTTGTAGGTGGCTCTCAAGGACAGCGTCAGGAAAAGAAGCAGTTTGATCTTTTAAATGATCTTGGCTCATACATATTTGCTGCTCTAGCTCCTCAGTCAATGGCTATAGCCAATATTGCTAACTTGGCCTATCCCAACAGTAATGCAGCTCAGAATTCTGCAAATGTGGATTTTGCAAATTTTGATACATTTGGACAGTCTAGTGGTTCCTGTAATTTGGGAGGTTTTACACAGCAAGTCACTTTCCTGTCAGCCCCAAACTACAGGCAGAAGTGCTGGATGAGTAAATGCTAATTTTGCTCATTTTGATAACTTCCCCAAATCCTCCAGTGCTGATTTTGGAACTTTCAATATCTCTCAGGCTAATCAAACAACATCAGCTGTTAATAAAGTTTCAACAAAAAAAAAGCTGGTCTACAGATGGCAGACACATATGCAGCACTTGCTAATTTAGACAATATCCTCAGTGCTGGACAAGGTGGTGATCGGGGCGAAGGGTGGCTTTGGGACCACAGGTAAAGCTCTTGTTGGTCCTGTGGTTTCAGTTCCCAGTCAGTCAAGTGCATCTGCAGACAAGTATGAGGCCCTGGAATAAGTAGACAGCATTTTCAGCTCTGCAGCTACCTCCAATAATGCATCCACTTTCCGCAAGTAATGCTAGCAGCATGTTTTTGGAACAGTGCCAGTGGGTGCTTCTGCACAAACAAGCCTGCTTCTACAAGTGTGCCCGCTCCCTCTGGAGCTACAGCTCCCACAAACCCATTTGTTGCTGCTGGTGGTCCTTCTGTGGCATCTTCGGCAGATTCATTTCAGACCAATGCCAGAGGAGAAACAGCAGTGACCTTTGGCACTGCATCCATGAGCATCCCTACCGGGTTCCATATTCCTGCTACCTGTAGTCTTCCCACCAGTTTGATTGGCAGCTTTCAGAAGCCTGCCTTTCTAGCCCAAGTAGTGTTTCCTCAATGGACAGATGCTCAACAGCCCAATGGTGCAGGTTTTGCAGCATTTGGGCAAACAAAGCCAGTGGTAATCTCTTTTGGTCAAGTTGTAGCTGCTGAAGTATCCAGCAATCCAACAGGAAGTTCATCCACCGATCCTTTCTGATAGCCTTATACAGACAATTTACTGGAACAAACTTTTACGTGGTCACCTTACATTTCTCCACCTCTTGTGCTGTTGTTTTGTTTCACTGATCTTATCTTTAAACACAGGAGAAGTCTTTAAAAAGCCTGCATTTTGTATTAAACACCAGGAGATTATATGTAAAACAGAGGACTCTAGTAACAACTTTATTTTTTTAAGATCTTATTTGTTTACTTTTAGAGGGAGGGGAACATAAGGAGAAAGAGAGGGAGAGAAACATCGATGTGCCAGAGAAACAGCTGGCTGCCTCTCACACGCCCCCAAATGGGGACCCGGCCCACAACCCACATATGTGCCCTGACTGGGAATCGCAATCTTTCAGATCACAGGCCAGCACCCAATTCACTGCGCCACACCAGCCAGGGCTCCAGTAACCATTTTAAAGCTGTGAATTGGCTGAAAAGGTATTAGTATCATATATATTAAAAACTGGCTAATTATTGCCCTGGCCAGTGTAGCTCAATGTTTGAAGTGTCATCCTGTAACCAAAAGGTTGTAGGTTTGATTCCCAGACAGGGCACATACCCAGGCTGCATGTTTATCCTCAGTCCAGGTGTGGACACGTGCGACCCCCTGTCCTGGCACAGATCCCTGGTCTGGTGCCTGTGAAAGCACCCAAATGATGCTTCTCTCACAGCGATGTTTCTCTCCCTTCCTCTCGCTCTCTAAAAAAAAAAAAACAAATGAAAATGTCCTCAAGTAAGAATTTTTTTTTAATTGGCTAATATTAAGTTATTGCAGATACCACATTCATTACGCTGCAGAATATACATTTTTCTTAGAAAGTAGCTATTTGTGCATATAAATATTTGTTAACTTTTAATATTCTGTTATGTGAAAAAAATAATACTGGAAAAATAGATCAGCCACTTTTAAGGTGCTGTCATATATCTTAGAATGAATAACCTAAAATCATTTTAAGCATTGCAATGGGAAGTTACAAGGTCAAAATTGGAAGGTTTTATTCATTCTTGAATTTTTCCTTTCTGAAGAGCTCTTCTTTTTATACATGCCTAAATTCTTTAAAAATGTAGAAGGGTATCTGTCTGCATAATAAAGCTGATTATATTTTGCTAGTCTGCATGTGAAAAAAGTAAATATTAGGGGGAAAAAAAGTTCTGCTCTCAGCAGTCCAAAAGGAAATATCTAATGTTGCTGATGTAAGTACAAGGCTCAGGCATATGACCCTGCAATAAATTTCATAGTCAACAAAGGCCCACCTGGGAGTTACAGTGTCCAGTCAGATGTTTAAAAACACAGTCCTAAGTATGAGTAGATAGATGAGTAATTAATACAACGTACAAAGAAAGAAAAAAGAGAGAAAGAGCAAGTGAGAGTCGAGAAAAGAGAAGAGGACAGAAGAGAAGAGACGAAATAAAACAGAAAGAAAAGAAGGATGCACCTCGGAGAAAACAGAGACTACAGAAGTGACAGAAAACATCAAGAGTAATGAACTAACATTAGAAAACTGGATAAGCATAAAACAAGTACGTTACAGTAAAGGGGCATCCAGAAAACAAAAGGAACTCTTGTGCACTAAAAAATACTGTAACACTCTGGCCCTGTGGCTCAGTTGGCTGAGCATCATCCTGCAAAGCAAAAGGTCATCCCTTTGATCCCAGCACCTGCCTGGGCTGCAGACCAGGTCCCTGGTTGAGGATGTGCAAGAGGCACCTGACTGATGTTTCTATCCCTGTCTTTTCTCCTTCCCCGACTCTCCTTAAAAATAAATAAATAAAATATTTAAAAAAATATTGTAACATAGATGCAAAATCTTCAATATAAGATTTGGAAGATAAAATTGAGGGACTCTCCCAGAGAATAGAAATAAAGGATAAAGAGATATTTTCAAAAAGATAAGGAGATGAGAGGGCCAGTATGGGAAATCCATATCCAAATAATAGATGTTCCAGGAAAAGGAGAAAAAATACAGACCTACCATTTATTAATGAAATAATTTTAAAAATCCCAAAACTAAAGTGTGTAAGTTTCCAGATTAAAAGATATTCTAGCTCTATACACGGAAAAAGACCTGTACCAAGGCACATCATCATGAAATTTCAGAACACTGAAGATACAGTGAAGAAAAAGTTGGTCATTTATAAAAGACTAGGAATCGGCATGCTTCTCCAATTAAGATAGAAAGCTAGAAGTAAAATAAAGTTATGCCGGAAAACATCCAAAGGAAATTAATTCCAACCTAGAGTTCTCTGGCTAGCTTAAGCTATCCATCATGTATGTGAATGGAATAAAAAAATTTCAGTCATGAAAGGTCTCAAACAATTTCTATACCACATACCCTTTTCTCAGGAAGCTAATGGATGATTAGCTCCACCAAAATAAGCCAAAAAGAGAAAGTCATGGGGGAAACATGGGGATGAACCCAGGAGAGAGGACAAGTGCATCCCTAGGATGAAGGTACAGGGAGATCCCAAGATGACAACGATGCCCCAGTGATAAAGGCAACATGACACACTATATTAGGACAGGTCAGAAGGCTCCAGAAAAGAATTATTTAGTAAGTTGAAATTCATGGAACACTTGATGCAACTGAAGATCTAGAGGGGCCACTTGGATAACTGGCAAAGTGTTTAGGACTGATTAGACAGAAAAGTAGGAAAACAGGACTTCTGGCCAAGATGGAGGCATAGGTGGAAATACCGTGCCTCCTCGCACAGCCAAAATTAAGAACAACAACCATTTATAAATAATAACACAACCAAAACAGACAGAAAATTGAACTATGGAAGTCCGACAACCATTCAACCAGGCCGATAAGAGGGGCAGAGTCGGTGGTTGGAGGAGAGGGAACGCAGCAGGAAAAGGCAGTGGCTGGCAGACCTGGGAGTGTAGGCGGCGCTGGGCTTGCAGACCCTAGATGCAGGGAGTAAACGAGCAGGGTGGTTGGCCATCGGTGGTCACACATTCGTGAGCAGATAAACTAGGCAAGAACAGGCAGTGAGACAGACCATGCAGCCCAGGGCCCCAGCGACAGAAAATAAAGCCTAAAAACACTGATTGAAAAAGTGCCAGGAGAGACTCCCAGCCTCACAGGAGAGGTCGTTGGGGTGACCTGCAGGGTCCTGGAGCGTGCATAGGCCTGTGCACCTGGGAACCAGTGCCAGGGGGACCCAGTCTGCTTGTGGGAAGCGGCAGAGGGGATGCAAATCCAAGAGAGCATGGAACAGGCAACACTGTCCCTCTCTGACCCCTCCCCCACAGACAGCGTCACAACACAGCTACTGGGTTGCCCCACCCTGGTAAACACCTAAGGCTCTGCCACCCATACTTAACCGGCACCACCTGACCAAAAATGATTCAAACAGAAGAATAACTCAAAGCCCCAGAGCCAATACTTTTAAGTGACCAAGAGATAGCCAACCTATCAGATGCACAGTTCAAAACACTGGTGATGAAGAAGCTCACAGAACTGGTTGATTTTGGTCGCAAATCAGATGAACAAATGAAGGCGATGCTAAGTGAAATGAAGGAAAATGCACAGGGAACCAATAGTGATGGAAAGAAAACTGGGACTCAAATCAATGGAGTGGACCAGAAGGAAGGAAGAAACAACCAAACAGAAAAGAATGAAGAAACAAGAATTCAGAAAAATGAGGAGAGGCTGAGGAACCTCCAGGACATCTTTAAACGTTCCAACATCCGAATTATAGGAGTACCAGAAGGGGAAGAGGAAGAGCAACAAGTGGAAAACTTATCTGAACAAATAATGAAGGAGAACTTCCCCAACCTG